>BMAO01003443.1:0-15897 GCA_019973975.1 Trichonephila clavata
GGTTGGACAAGGTCGATTCAGCCTTTCAACCCTTCAGTGGGTCGACAATAAATGAGTACTAAGCTTGCTTGGGAGCATAACTCTGGGGTTTTCAAAAACATCTACTAATGAACTTCAGGGCACAAGGTCACGTATACTGATATGGGCAGAGTACGCTTGCCTTTCGTGGGCTGTTGCGCCACTGAGTTAAGTTAACTCTTATCACAATAGCTTCCTTCACATAGATTATTTTTTATATCAGCGGTTCTTAAACTTTCAAATATCACGGCCCTCTTTTATGTACCAATTTGGCATCACGCCCCCCCCCCCCAACATTTTGAACTCCGTTCTGACTCCCGACACATAGCTGAGTGATTTAAAGGTTTGTCGATAATCCCAAGACTGCCTCTGCTACTAAAACAGACTTTTTATCATTAATTATTTTCCCTTTAAGGTATATGACTACCATAAAAATTTTAATTTTATCAAAAATTGACAATTTTTTTGTGATTTTTTTATAGACCATTTTATTAGCTTTATAAAAATACCAAGTTTATTATTTTCAGTACACTAGAACAAAAATGGTGCGTGGAATGCCACGCGATAGAAGTGAAACTTCTTGATACATTCGCTTCTCCAGGAGCAATACGAAGATATTTCTCTTCATTCCATAACAACGTCTGTTGCTGGGCTGTAAGACTCTCTTCAATAGTTATATTTTCACTGATTTCATCTTGAAGAACTTGAGACGCACTCTGTTTGAGATTGAAGAAACTATCATCGATTGTAACATCATACATTCTGTACAGTGGAGTAGCTTCTAAACATTGCAACCATGTTTTGATGTTTCTTTTAGTAACCAAACCCATCAGATAACTAGTTCTGTGAATTTTCCTCCGTTTGATGTGAACATTGACACAGTAATCATCATCAACATTCCGTGGCAGTCGATTGACCATTGTATTGACGGATACTGGAATATTAATTATTTGCCCTAATATTCCAAACTGACCGTGTACATGTCTCAATCGCCTAATTTGCATGAAAGGTATTCGTGGAGAAATGTGTCTTTCTGATACCATATCCAAAGTAGGAAGATGTGGTCGAATTTCTGGGTATATAAAACCATTATATTTTGATATATATATATATATATATATAAATTTGGTATACTTTTCCTATTTAAGCTTTGTCGGCAACTGTAGCAAGCTTTAACGTCTTCTAAATTAATTCCCGGTAAAATATTTTTAAAATATTTTTATGCTCAGCAACAGGCGTTTCCAAATAATCTCTAAACCATAATCTACCACTAATCGAACACTCGTGACCGAAAGGATTATCAACGAATCGCTTTTGGAAATCTTTGTGAGCATTTTTATGGGAATCATAGTCTTTGTAACGTAAGATAGAATTTATTATCGATTCACATGCATCAGTTCCAACACGTACTAGACTTGTTGAGGGCTCTGTACTTGTTGACTGCACAGGGTGGTTCACAAAGTCCGTATTAAACTGTGCTGGCATTAGATGAGTCTCTATAGCATTCCCATCATCAGTCATGAAACGCGGCATTAAGAGAACATTTTGCAATCTTTTTTTCCGTGCTCGATATTCTCTCATGTACTGTGATCGAGATTTGGCAGCAGCGCTTGATGAATTTGCACTATTTTTCTGTTTTTTTTATCACTTTTTCGACTGGACTTTCTGCTAGTTTTTCTTTTCTTTTTCTTTCACGAAACTCTTTTCCTATTTGTGCATTTGATTTAGGCTTTCTGATTAGAATCAATAATAATTCAACACAAATGAAAATTAAAAAAACAAATTAGCTGCCGAAAACATCACCATGTGACCAACAATCTAAGGAAATATTTTTAAAAGGTACGCTTTTGCAGCAAGAGCTATTTTGTCTACACCGTAACGCTAACGTTGCAACACATATAACCGTTGACAAATGTCCCCTGGTCTGGTGAGAAAAGGGGAGTCGAATAATTGGAAAGGCAGGCAATCATCCAACTTTTTCACGGATTTGACGCAGGTCACAGATTGCCCCCCCCCTAGAGCAAAACGAATCGAAAACCCAACCACGTGAAGAACGAATGTAATAAATTGCTGACCTGACAACAAAGATTAAGTTGACCATACGCTAGCCTCCGGTTTCGGAGCTAGCCGCGGTCGACACAGTTTTTTCACACTTGTACTTACACACTCCAACGCAAACAAAAAGAGCTCCAGCATTTTTTCTTCATTTTATTATTTCTATAGGTCGCAATCTAATGTATTTTCTTATTTTTATTTTGTATCTTTAAATTCTTCACTTTAAAATCTTTTCCCACCACCCATTAATCACGCCAAGGGAATATTTTAATTCTCAACAAAAACACAAGATAGGGGATTAAGACCTCATCAGCGATCAAGTGTCCCATCGATCATTCTACCGTTCTACCGAATGTAGAAAAGTTGCAGTTTCTTCGTTTCTACCTAAACGAATCCCCCCCCCCCACCAACTCCTGACCGCTGATGCTATTTTTAGCAAAGGCGAACCCCTCTCTTTTTTCACTCTGTTTACTCCCTCTCATAGGTTCACTAGCTAACTGAAGAAGAAGCCTAGATGCCTCTAGGCCCTGCTGTCTTTTCCTCCCGCTCGTTATTTCCTCACCATTGCGACGATTTGGGGGAGATGGCGGGGGAAATCACTACTTCCGTTCGTTTTCTCCCTGTTACGCAAAACTGGGCAAATTTTCCATTCACTCCATGAGCATAAAAGTTTCACTTCAAAAACTACAAGTGTTTTAGTAAAAGCAGATGTCATTACTTTAAGCAAGATATATATATATATATGTCATACTTTAAAACGCGTTTTACTCGAAATATGTTTTTTTTTTTTTTTGAAAATACTCAAACGGGGCCAGCGATTGCTGAAAAAGTTTTTAAAATAATTAATTGAAATTTTTTGTGTATGTTCTGAATAATAGTAGAAGTAACCTTCAGATTTATCAATCACTGTTTTATTTCAAAATTTACAGTCCCTTATGTTAATATAATGACTGTTTTTTTAAACAATTTCATATAACTAAGATAAAGTGCTCTAGTTTTTATACCAAATTAAAATATCTCTTATCCTAAAAGTCATTTTAAAAATGAATAACATAGCAACACAGGGCTGCCGCGCGGGTATTAGGCGCTCTTGTTTAAATTGAAATTTGCCGCCCCTTTATAGGGTTCTGTTGCACTCTTATAAAGAGCTGCAAATTATATGTGAAATACTCTTTTATATTAATAAAAATTTGACTTCCGAACTGAAAAGCTTTAAAATTATAATATTAAAACACGATTATCTTGTTTTTTATTATTTCATAAATTTTAAAAACAATACAATGATAATACATTTTTTAAGTAAAATATAAAAATTAGAAAATATATTCAAAAATTTATTCTCTTACCTTTAGCAGCTACAAACGCTCGTATCAATTCCGTTATATTTAATTTATCCAGAATTACGCTCGCTATGGATATAATTGACAAGTCTGATAATCTCTCCTATGCCATGGTAGATCGCCCGTAGTTTTTTATAATTTTAAGTTTTGAAAAGCTTTGTTCTCCAGTAGCCACCAAAATTGGCAGGGTTAAAGAAATCCGTAAATCTATTGCAATATTTGGAAATGTATCGGTAAGATTGTTTTCATAAATATAATTTAAAACATCAATAGGTGACATATCCTCTTTGGTAAAACATCACAAAGATTTTATTTCTTCGAACAAATTTAATCCATCAATGTCCTTTTCATTAACATATTTTTAGTATCCGTTAATTTTTGTTCTAATTCTTTACAATGTTTTAAAATTTCATTGTCACTCCAGTTTTTTAAATTAGGTATATAGTAATTGTAATGTTCTTTTAATTGACTGAATCTTTCAGTGTTTGAAGAAATAGAAGAGTCTAATTTTATATTGTAAAATTCAAGCTTAAATTTGGATTGTTGATTGGTTTGTCAGTTTGTTCATCTTGAAATAGTTTCTTTTTAAACCTATTTCTCGACTTTGTGGAAAATCAGTATCCATCCCTAAATTCGTCAGTGAGCGATACTTGCATATTGGCAATTGTCTGTTCATTCACTTCATCAGATCTACAGTAATTTAGCTGATGTAATATATTGTTAATATATTGTAAATTGTCAGTCACGATTTGTAAATCACATTTAGAACTTTGCATTATTTCATTAACCCCATATACTAAATTTAAAATATCCAGATGCTAGATGTTAATGGAACAAAGGAATTTAAACGAGGAAACCTTCTGAATCAAATTTTTTGCTTGAATTCTTGATTTCATGTCTCTTGTTTGATCTTCTTGAATAGTTATTAGCGCTCTCAAAATTCTCTTTAAATCGTTTTTCAACGGTCTTAAAGCTTGAATTCTACTTTCCCATCTGGTGTTGGAGAGTGGCTTTAAAGTCAGATTTTCAACATACTGTTGCAAAATAGACCAGCGTTTTACGGATAAAGAAATGTAGTTGTAAAGCTCCTGCACTACTCCAAAGAAATTAACTGTTCCGAAGGAAATTTTAACTGCATAATTTACAACTAAATTTAGAGAATGGGCAGAGCAGGGGCTATAGAGTGCTCTCGAGTTATTTTCAATAATTATTTGTTGCAATCCTTTGTGCTTTCCTCTCATATTAGCACCATTGTCGTAAGATTGGCCTCGTAAATCTGATAAATTTAGTTCTAACGATTTAAAATGCCCCTTTATGAATTCAAACAGAACCTGTCCAGTAGTATCGTCAACAGATTAAAATCCTAAGAAATGTTCTTCAATTTGGGCTTTATTAGTTTCCTCGTTCTTATAAATATAAATCGAATTACAACAGTCAAGTGTTCAGTATAGTATCCATCAGGTGTAGTATCCAGAATTAGTGAGTAATATTCTGACGATTTAATCATTTGCAATAAATGCTTTTTGATTCCTTCTGAAATAATGCTTATAATTTCATTCTGAATTTCATCCCCTAAGCAATGAGCACTGTTCCTGTTTTGAGAAGTTTGAATTTTGTGGAGATGTTCAGCGATTATTGGATCAAATTTTGCTATGGTTTCAACCAATTTCAAAAAATTTCCATTATATCACTATGATACAACTCTTTCGAAGGACTTCTAAATGTAAAGGCATTGCAGGGATAAATATTAAATGAAATAAATAAGCCGTTCAATAACCGATTGCCAGTAAACCTTTTCTGCATTATAAAGTCTTTGTTGAGATGCATCAATGGTACATAAATTACGCAAAAACATTTTCACTGCATTTTGAACTACGTTTAAGTTGAGTTGCAATGCTTTCATGTGTTTTCAAAATGTGGATTAAATGTGCCTACTCATTACTTCCATCCTTAATAAGATGTGAATGCTTTTCACTGACAAGTTTACATGAGAAGCAAAAAAACTGCGTTCCGAGAATTTGAATATACTAAATTATTTCTAAATATTTTTTCTCCATTCGGTAATGATCTATAATAGACTGATTTTTTGACATCAACATCTAACCTTTCTATTGGTACAATCGTGGCTTCTTCTAGATCATATTCTGATGAATTTACATTATGAGACAAATTTTCATTGTGAAATTTCAAACCAGATGTTGATGTTAATGGTCCTGGTTCAGTTGCTTGTTTGGCTAATCCTATTGTGTTTCTGAAATATTTATTTAGAGATCCCGCCAGTTTCTGATTAGCTTCCTCTCGTTGCAATTTCTTTTTTCTACTTTGTGCTCCACAGACTCTTTTCTTTTTTTGAAAACATGTTTCCAAAAAAAAAATAAATAAATACTTTTTGCACTAAATAAAAAAGTTTAATTTTCATTCCATATGCAAAATTTATGATATGATTTTCTCTTAATATACTATTTGAAAGTCGAAAGCCCATTTATGTCATTTGCTACTAAATAAAGATTCAGATAAAGAAACTAATATAACTGAAAATTTAAAAACAATTTTTTTCCTGCGGAAAATTTATTTTTGAGAATTTAGTGTGAATATTAAAAACAACTCAGGTACACATAATAATTTTACACATAATACGTTTAATGAAAAAGAACTATAATAATTAGTAATTTTTTCAGAAAACGTTTTGATGACACGTTCCGTGCGGTAGCGCAAACTCCACACGGAACGTGTTTTTATTTTTCGTATCGGCAATCAAATTTTGTTTTACACAAACGAAAGAAACACGCAGAAACAAAAACAAAAATAAAATAAAATAAAAATAAAATCTCATTTTATTGCTTAGAAAATATGAGACATGCAAAATTGCAAGTGTATAATTAACAACTTTTGTTAAATAACATTACATTTAAAAACTATAAGTAGTATAAACTTTGGCGCCCCCTGGCCCAGGTGCCCTTGTGCGGTGAACAATTTTGCCACCCCCAAGCGGCGGCCCTGATATCGCGTCCCTCTTTTATGCACCGACCTGTCATCGCGAACCCCCAACATTTTGAGCCCCATCCTGTTTCCCAAAGCTTCCCTGAGTGATTTAAAGGTTTGTCAATAATCCCTAGACTGCCTCTGCTACTAAAACCGAATTTTTAAAATTTTTTTTCCTTTAAGAAAAGGTGTTGTTGTTTCTTATCCCACTTGACCGACAGAAACATCTAGATCAAGTCCATGAACCCGTGCGTTTTTAAGCAATCAAGAACTGTAGTTGGACTTGAGAACAGCTGGCTCTTATGGCATCCAATACAAGCAAAGATGTGGGCAGGAGCGGCTTGGTTCACATTGCATTTCGGACAAGGAGGGTAAACTTTAAGACCATCCACATGCCGTTGAGCTCGAGTATGTCCACTTCGTAGTCTAGCAAGAGTAGTTTCATCTGGCCTACTGCTTGTCCCAAGTAAAGCAGCACCAGGGCGATTTCCTTCATACCATTCATGCACGGGGGCCTGCCTCCAAGAGGAAAAGAAAAGAGAAATAATCTAATTAAAAAAAATTAAGTTGTAGTTTAGAATGGCTATGTGTGTAGTTGCAAACAATAACAAGTAATATAAAAAAATTTTTAAAGTCAATTCCTACTTAGGTCAACAAAGAAACACTTTATTTTAGTTTCATTTTATTAAATAGTAACAATTAATATAAATATGCATATACGAATGATAGAATCACACTATAGTAAGTGACAAAATAGAAAGCGATTTTCCGTGCAATTTTCCATTTTCCCCTCTATATAGGGTGTTGCACTATTTTTTGATTGTTTTTTACTATTTATTTATTAATTAAATCTAATTATTCTAATAAAATAGTATATTAAAAAAATCACAATCTCAGAAATTAGGCCATCCCAGGTGGGATTCGAACGCACAACCTTTGGATTAGAAGTCCAAAGTGCTATCTCTTGCGCTACAGGGACACAACAAACAATTTTCCTTTCTATATATACTGTTGGACTATTATTTTTGTGTTTGGTACTATTTATTCATTTTTTAATTTAATTGATGAATTAATATTTGAAAAAACTGTAGTAACATCTAGTGTCATCCACTACAAGTTTAAAAAAACGTATTTGAACTTGAATGGATGAATAGAAAGTATTTTATTAACGATTGAAAATTTGAACAATATATATATATATATATATATATATATATATATATATATATATATATATATATAATATATAGGGAGAGTGTGAACTAATAGCAGGGATTGAAAAAAACCGGACTAATATTCTGGATCGAAATGCATGGTTTGATAGAGTTCTTTCATTGGGGCAATTTAGTGATTTAGTCTAGATGGAACACAGTGGCGTAATAGAGAATATTAGGATTCCACCTGCAAATTCAGGTTTTGGGCCCCCTAGAATCCCTGCCCCCTCCTCAATGCGGGGGTGTACGTTACGCCAATGATGGAACATCTTTCAATATTTCCACGAGATCTTTCATAGTCTGTAAAAGAAGGAAATTTTGTCATTAAATGAAAGACGTTCGCGGATTCCTTAGAAAAACGCTGCGAACCCCCGGAAGTCTGCGGACCACAGCTTAAGAACCACTGTGATTTACATTAATTATATATTACAATATTTTGTGAATACATATAAAACTCTTGTTATATTTAATTAAAGTTTTACTATGTATAAAAAAGACTAAAAATAACCTCATGGAATTTTCGAAATAATGAAATAATTTCACTAAATGTTGCAGAAGTGATACTAAATATAACCTGGAAATTATATTTGTGTACGTGTTTGGTATCTACTCTAATCCTTAATCAGGAAAATAGATAACTCTGATTACTTTTCTATGAAACAAAAAGTTTTGAAGGGAGAGCAAACACTTGAAAAAGAGTTGCCAACACATTAATTCTTTTTCATCGTTGAAACGAATGGGGGATGGCGAATTTTTATCTTAACACTTTAAAAAGAACTTATTTTTAGCCTCTTAACTTTTTCGACACTGTCGCTTTAGAAGAAACTATCTATTTTCATGAGACAACCTTTTCACATTTTACCACTTTATCGTTTTTGAAAGTTATAGTTTTGTGTGACTGTCATAATACACTTCTGAGTAATTTTGAACCGAAGCCAAAATCAAATGAATATTTAAGAGATTCGAAATACAGCAGTTTTCATATGTTAACATTTTAACGACAAGTACATATATATTTTTTCTTCTGATACATTATTAAGAGTGTTCATTGTAGTATTAGCTTTGACTTTGGTTTAATTTTCGTGTACAATGAGTTACATATATAAAAATTAAAAAGGAATTTTTTCAATGTATCTTATTTTGGAGATTCAGAAACATATATCGTGTCTTATTAACAATGAAACATCTATTTTTTATTCTGAAATCAGGTAGAGTGTTATTGATTGACAGACCGAAAACAAAACTATTTTGTAAATGATATTGGCCCACTATCACAATGCAAAAACTTCTAAAAACAACATCAAATTAAATTTTCTTTATTTTCGAAAACTTTTGAAAAATTATGAAGTTATTCTGATTGAAGAGGGAAAAATTAAATTTAATATCACGCACAGATTATACTTTTCGAAATCCCCTACAATTCGTACTGTATTATTAGAAGTATTCAGATATTGTGAAAAAGATATAAATAAATATTAAAGAATAACTGAAAGAATAAACATTATTCTGTATTATAACTCGTAAATAATAAGACTAAACTGTTTTATATTCTACAGTTTTATTTATACTCATGTGCTTGTGTTTGCTTATCAAATATTATTTCGGAATGCTTTAATATGTTTAGATTGCGATAATGTGAGCATTTCAAATCATATCATGAAAACAGAAAGATAAATACTCGTGCGTGTCCGATTCCTTATTCTTAAACCTTCCTTTTTAAACTAAAATAAATTAAAAGTAAAAAAAGCCTTTTTTTAAAAAAAAAAACAAGCTTTTATTTATAAACGCGCTAAAAAAATAAAATAAACTTTTCCTTTAAAACTTTTTTTACTATCAACTTATAACGTCATTACGCAATTTATATGATCTAAAAGCTGGTCGCGAGATTTAAGTACTCGAATTTACTTAGTTTGAAAACTTTAAAAATTAAAAATCAATCAGATCAAGTTATTTAATTTACTTGTTTATCTTCAGAGGTAAATCTCGCGACAAGCTTTTAGATCATATAAATTGTGTAATGACGTTATAAGTTGATAGTAAAAAAAGTTTTAAAGGAAAAGTTTATTTTATTCTTTTCAGCGCGTTTAAATAAAAGCTTGTTTTTTAAAAAAGGTTTCTTACTTTTAATTTATTTTTTACTTTTTAGCCATCGCTGGACAGGTTTCTCAGTCTGTTCATCTCATTCAACGCATCATTGTTGCAAGATCGTTTGCCGGTTAATTTCGAAAAGTCTAGCTAAATGAATTCTAGCAAAAAGGGTATTAGATGAAAAACGCATTTTTTTATATCCGTAATTTTTAAGCAAATTTTTCAATCTTCGTACAGATTTCGGATAATATTGTTCTACACACGAAAAAAAAGTTTCGAAAGATTATCTTCTTTAATGACGAAGTTATTAAATGTTTAATTAAAATTTTGAGTATTTTTTGAAAAATCGTAAAAAAAAAGTTTTTTGCATTTCATTTTTTAAATGACTCATTCTAAAAGATCAAAGTATGAGCTGTTTTAGTGCGGCATATCGATTCATTTAAACGAAAAAAATTCATGCGCAACGATTCAGACATTATTTTCTAAAAAACGCATCAATTTTGACTCCTTTTTAAAAATAATCATAAAAAATACAAATATTATTATTTTGTAAATATATATATATATATATATATTCTGTATCGTGACGAAATAAATGATCTTTCCGATTCTGTAATTATTTTTTTGCCTAAGTTTCATAGAAAAATTAGATCGCTGTTTTAAAAACGTCAAAACTCTAAAAAAAATTTTCCCCTCATACAGTTCTTCATTTTGCGTCGCAGAGCACAGCGAAATAAACAGCCTACAGGGGTAAAACAGTTACGCGTTTTAAGGTATTTAATTAATATCTTTTTAACTAATTGCAATATCGGAATATAAATGGTCAAAACATGCCTTGTCATCCAAACTAAACGTGTATACAAAATTTCAGCTCAGTCGGTTGAAGATATCAGCTTCAAAATGGAGTTGCAAGATTCCACCCGAACAAATTACATTGCAAGTTAAATAGAAGCTTGCAAAAATGAAGTGATCCTTTCCTTTATTATTATCATTACTAATTTTATCATTGGAAATACTCATAGATTCCATTTACCATTTTTACAATTTTCTAAACGTGTGACTTATTTATAATGGTTTATTACAGAATAACAGAGAGACACAATTTTTTAAACGACCATAATGACCGTGGTCATCAATGTGTCAATACAAATTCACGATTTGAGCTAATAACTACATTTTTTAGAGTAAAAAATAAATTTTCAAATTTTTTTTGGTCAAATTTTCGTGAATTATACCCTCTTCTCAGATTATCATCTCCCCGTCTACCATTAAATGTTTCTGGTCGTGTTGGCGGATTAGAGAAATCAAGAGACATAGTTGCAAATCACTATATTTATTGATGCTTATTAATCACAGGAAGACCGCAATCACACGATTCAAATTTAAGAGAAATAAAACACAGTGGAGTATGAGAAGGAGTTACTACTAGCGGAACTACGGAATCGCGACTGAATCCACGAAAGATCAAACACGTACAATTACAGCTAAAACACGTACACGTATTTACAATATTCTAAATCACTAACCTTATCCTTTTAACGTCGGCTGTTCCGTCGTGGTGATGAATTTCTTACTGGCAGGATAGGCTAATAGATAAGGATCCACACTCGGTCATACAGAATCTTTTCCAATTTCAATCTACTGCTCTCCGGCGTAGCTCGTCACGTAACTGCTAACTAATACTGTCCACCACTACGTGTTGATCTACGATGTTTTAATTCATTTGACTTCACTCTCCTAACTCTTCACTTTACTTTTTTTGTTAACTCGCTAAACCCGAACTTATATAATATATCTCATTTGCATAAATCACGCTTTGGCTCCCGGTGGAGATTGGTTGAAATAAATAAAACTTTAAAGAAATATTGAGGAGGTTAGAGGAAACCGTATAGATCCGTCACAAAATGATATGTGCTTGATGACAATTTGATAAAAATGTTTTCCTGGATGTTTTTTTCTGCATTGAAATTTGCTGAAATATCAATAACAACTCGTATGTATAGATTAGGATGGAACTTGAAAAGAATACCGAGAAATAGAGTTTCTCGCTACAAAATCCTAAGGGAATACTTATGAGGCAGCTGATGCCAACAATAATTTGATAATTTTAGAGATAATTGATCTTTGTCTGTGATTATATGATTACTTCTTATTTATAGTTACATATATGACTACATTGATGCTGTCATACAAGGAAAAAGTAAAATTTCTTTTTATTAAAACTATGCTTTAACTTTTAAACAAACTTGAGAAATTAAGAGATGATGCATTAACTAGTACTTCTTGATCGAATTTACACATTACGCAACGTAAGGACTTGGAGAAATAGTAAGTTTTATGTGTGTGGTTTTTAGTATCTCTTCGAATTTTACATTAGTAGAATCAAAGTTTGAAAATCACTGGCTGTGAAATAAGTGATCTTCATGTGAGGCTAGAAACACATTAGTTACCAAATTTTGTGATAAATTTCCAGAATTACTGTGATTTTGAAGTATTTTTTTAATTACTTATATGGAGTATATTAATTACTTACCATCATTTTCAAAAAATATTTTTTTCTGCTATTTGAAACAAATTAAATCCCAATACCTATTTGTTTGATTTTGCTTTTGAAAAGGATTAATTTATTCCATCATTATCAATGGCATAGTTTTGACTTGTTTTTTCAGGATCAGAGTTACAGATTTTTAAAGCAGAGAAATATCGAAAGATAGAAATATTATTTAACGTTAAAAAGTGAAAAATAATTTAAAAAATGTTTCAAACTTTACATAGTTTTGCATTTTATACCATTCATTTATTGAAGAGAAGAACCAAATAATCTTAAAGCATGCATTCATGCACGCAAGGATAAATTGACATGCAATCAAAATAAATTTGCAAATACAAGACACAAGATATCTTAAATAATAATTAGTTTATTGTAATAGTATTCTGTGTATACAGAATACAGTCGCTACTAGACCGACTAACTTGCAGGGTGTGGGGGGAGGCGAAAAGCGCGTGGATTTCTTCTGGGATCACATAAAGAGTTTGGAGAACAAGTTCCTTCAGTTGCAGACCTTATCTATCGAATATCTGCAGCTGCTGAGAGGATATATGACATGTCAGGAATCTTCCAGAACGAAAGGATTTTCATGCAGCATTGCTGTCAGGCCTACCAGATGACTTCTGGTTGTAATTTCGAACACCTGTTGAAAGACAACCTTTTAATAAAATGTTTTCTGTCCCACTGATTTGCTGTTATTTGTGTTCTTTTTCTCTGCTTCTTTGGACCATAGCTCACAACCATGGCATTTGCGACCTTGCTTTCCTACGGGATTCCGAATCGTCTCTGTACTCCCTACACACCCTGTAAGTTTGTAGCTCTGGTAGCGAGTCATCCTGTATATATATTTGACTAGATTTTGAAATAACAAACAGTAATATAAAAAGAGAAAAAATATACCGATTGAATTAAAACGGGTTAAAAATTATACCTGATGTTTTTAGAATCGTCCAGCCAATAAGGACTTGGCTTCTTCGCACCTTTTACAGCTCTCATAGCGGGATTTTAGGCTGAAAATATATAAAAGTTTTGATTCTAAAGACAATAAATTGCATTCTTTTAACAGCGAAGATTTTAAGATCTAGACAGTCCTGGAAGGGTGTTGATATCATGCCATAGTTCTTCCAAGCGCACGACAAACACGATTTTTAGGGTGCGGAGATTTAGGTTCGGGCGACTTTGGTCACTATCCTCTTCTCCCAAAAGAATAATGTATTAGCTATACCGAAATGGTATATGGTCATTATATTCACTTCGGACGTGCAGTACTACAGCACATCCCATCAAATAAGACGTTTCCTCATGGTTGTCATGGCATGACAGAAGTCTCTGTATTTTGGTTCTCGACTCATCAATAGACACGATACAATCGACTTTCGACATTCCAAGTTAGAGGGACAAATGAAAAACTGAATTTTTGAGAGTTCGAATTATCAAGAGGGTAGGAAAAAACTCCCAAAATTACATGAAGAGAATTTTTTTAATACATTTAAATTTGGAATTATATAATAAAACAACAATTTTGTACATACGTATAAAATTATTTTAAAGTATTTTTAAAAAGTACGTGATATATAGTATAAATATTATACAGAAGTTGAAAGTCCTGTATTAAAATAATACATTCATCTATTAAAAACAAATGAATACATACTGTACATAATTAACATTTCTTGGCGAAAAAAGCTTTAATCTTTAGAAATCTGTTCAATCTGTTTTCGGATCCCTCAGACACTGTCCCCAACACCATTGGTTTTACAAGGCAGGGTCCAATCCGGCCTATGCCCTTTTGGTTCTGCATGCCGTAAGTCACAAAGATGAGTTATAAATTGTCATGTCATTCCAACGCAAAATACCCAATCTTACGCATCTCTTCTTCACTACAGCCGACGATCTTTTCAAGAACATACGTTTAGCAAGGTTAAGTGTTAAATGAAAGATATGGACGTCTGACAACAAGTGCGGTCGGTCTATTATCCACTTGAAGAAGGAAAGCAATAAAAGCGTCTTTTTGCTTGAGAAACCAGAAAACACAAAAGAAGGGGTGGCAGACAGATGGTCATCAAACGGTCTACGTTACAGGGAAGACACGAAGAGACAATACAACGCAAAACTTGTAAGCTCCAACCTGTTTGCTACAGGACTCTACATGATAGAGAATGTTTGAATTGCCGAGAGTTTTCAAGCTAACTTCGAGTTAGCGTGTGTTGTAGTTTGGCCAGCCGCAGATTTTACTTCGAAATATTGAGTGTATCAAAACGTATTGTTTTAGTTCGAAATAGCAAGAGTTTTTCCTAGGGGCTGAGCATGTACTTCGAATTAACGAGAGGTTGGTATTATCGAAGGTTTGTATTAGCTAGAGTCGACTGTATAGCCTCAACTCATTTGAGCATAGGCCTACACGAACTCCCCCAATCAACTAAAAACTTGCTATGCTCTCTATGCTTTCATCTACGGGTTTTTTAGACCCCCCCCCCATAACACTCTGTGTATCCCATTATCTTTGAGTCCAAAAATGGTGGATTCTGCACTGCGAGTTGTCCAGGGTCGTTAGTCATTGGGGGGAGTGAAGATTTCTCCGATGAGTGTTTGAGTACAATTTGTCTGGAATTCAAATAAAATGACCAGATTATACATTGTATTGTTATTTCAGACAAACCATCGATGTCTCGAGAGCTCTACTGATTTGTATCTCCCTATTTGATTCTACCCCATATCGATTAACTACAAGTGTCGACCTTGACTGGTTTTCCTGTTACTTCGAATTACTTTTATATCCTGGATACCACCATTCCAGACACATCAAACCATCCAGTTGAGGTTAATAAGCTTTAAGATTATGTATAACTCAATCCATCATCTAAACAATTCAGGGAACTCCTTCTAACTGTAATCAATCAATCCTTTCTTAGAAAAAAGACAGCTCTGCAGACAAAATACAAAATTTTTTTAAGAAAAGATCACCATTACATTTTTAAGGGAGAAAAGAGGTGAAAAGTTTAACCGCTCAAACAAGCACTAGATCCTTACTGTAATAACAATTCTCCAAATTATACATGACATCAGTTTTAAAATTATATGTATGTTATAGCTATTCTTAATACTGCTGAAACGATTTGCAATTTAAATTATTGATACTATATATGAAATATTTTTAAACTTTCGCGAAATAACTTTTTTAAAAGTGTTTTTATAGCTTTTAATGATCATTATATGTACAAAAAATAATCTTTACCTAAATATATTAAGATCTGTATTTGGAAATTATGCAACATTTATAGGAAACAAGTTATTCCATTTCTATTAAAACGAAAACAAATTATTCTTTACGTTTATTTTAAGGTCTAAATCTTTTCCGTTCATCATTAAAGCAAGAAGTTTCGAGAATTTTTATTTAACTTCAAAAGAAAGAGACAAAAAAGTATAATTCTTATTTAGAATCAGCCGAGTTGTGCAAATAGATTAGTCATTCCAGAAAATAAATACTCGTATAGATTAATTTCATTTCTCATTGTGACCGTGGTAGCCTAGTGGTTACGGACTCGTAGCGGGTGTGTTATGAATTCGAGTCTGGTCCCTCTGAAGTCCGCCGTGCAGAGGGGCCGATGCACGTTAAATCTATCTCAGCTCAATGTCCTCCCATTGGCTGTAG
>BMAO01003444.1:0-25985 GCA_019973975.1 Trichonephila clavata
ATCTGTAAATGGGTTCTTGAATTAGTCGCCAAATCTGGAAACGGTATAATGAATTAGTCGCCAAATCTGGAAACAGTATAATGAATTAGTCGACAAATCTGAAAATCGTTATTCCTGATGTCCTGATCAGGACAAAGGAACAAAATTTCGAAATTATTGTATTGCCATCGGTCCTTGACAAGTGTGCGAAATTTCGAATTAATCTGACCTTTTAAAGCGGGTGAAAATCGAGTTCTAAGATTCCGTTACATGCAAGTGAATAAAAGCGTTTTAAAAATATGATTTGATTCCATATTTAATTTTTTAAAAGTTGAACAAAATTTAACATTTTAATCACCATTTGGTAATCATTTTCAGAGCTTCCAAGGTTGGCCATGCAAAATCCTGATTTATTCGGTGGTGATATGGCTGGTATTGATGGACCAGAGGTATGCATATAGATATTTTTTATGTATATAAAATTTCTACAATTGTTTGATTGCCACTCTTATTATCTAAATCAAGAAAAATAAGAAGGAAGGAAAATATTTTTTTCTGGTGGAAAAATATATATTTTTTTTGATGAAAAGTGAACATTTTCCTTTGTTGAAAAGTGAACATTTTTCTTTTGATGAAAAGTGAGCATTTAAAATTATTCATTGATTATTTCACATGGCGTGTACCCAATTTTTACACCTGAAATGGTTTCATTACATCTTGTTTTTTCTTATAAATTCCTGTAGATAAAGTAAACGCGTTTGAGAGATGCAACATAAAAACAAAACAAACTTATAAGTATACAAATATTATTATTTATTGAAATTGTCTCGAACTCAATTTATAAGAATTTTGTGAATTTTATAGTGGTCTTACCCAGCTATTTTATTTGATCTTTAATAAGAGTCAAATTACCTTCTGGATACTTTGAAAATTATACAAGTGTTCATAATAAAATTTTTATTTAGCTGAACCACCCTTCAGGCGTGTCTTTTAATCGATTATGTAAGAAAAAAGTTTTTATAAATTTTATATGAAATATAAATTATTTCTTTTTATACAAATTAAAATACGTTTATTTTACAATTATGTATAATACGTATAAATTTAATGATAAGTAGTATTAAAAGAAAAAAAATTGTAAATATAATGGGCAAAATATGAGTAGTAAATAAAAGTAAATTATATATATAAAAGCCTTCATATATATTTAGATAAGTTGATTGTGCCATTGTTTTTCTACATGATACCAACATTTATTAATTGATTTAATAACAATTATATCAATCACGCTTCATTCTGTAGTGTGACACATCTTACATGTTGATATAGCAGGATACGCATTAAATGATTTAATTCAGGGATTTTCATTTATTTGAACAGCAATATGTCTAAGTGAAATGTCTTTTAATTATATATATTTATGCATCTACGGTGTGAGTGTTAATTTTCATGACTTGATCCAAGTACACGGTGAATCTTACGATATTTTTATTATTTTAGGATGCCGAGCGTAATGCGATTCCAGGACAGTTCTACAGATGGCCTAACGCACGAGTACCCTACGTTATTGATTACTCACTCGGTAAGTTTTAATTAACTTTTTTTACAATAAAGAGCCTTTTTCTGAATATCATGTTTTGAACTTCATCTCTAAAGGAGTATTTTTAATCTAGTTTCGAAAAAAAAATAAAGAATCATAGTTTATATAGAGAAATTTACTCTCAAATAAAATTGATTGAAATAACTTAATTGAAAAGATTTAAAATAACATTGGTTTTTCATAAAAAAAATATTAAACTTTATATAAAATTATTTAAAGAAGCATTTTGAATTCATAACTTTTTCCAATACTTACATATTATCACAACCATATTGGCGATATTATATGAAACGAAGCACATGGTTACCACTTCAACTCCTACGTCACATGTGAAATAGGGGTTGCTAACTTGGAGAGTTATCTTGGAAGTTGGAATTTTTCGATAGTAAGTACCATTTCTTTCACAAATAAAATTTACTTACTTACATTTGTTTATGTTTCTAGGTGGCTACTCTGGACTTATGAACCAAGCCTTCCAAGCCTATGCCTCTTCTACTTGCGTTCGTTTTGTTCCAAGAACCAATGAAAGAGATTACATCTACATCTTCCCAGGACAAGGGTAAGTATAGGCAACTTTTTTTTACGGTTGTATTAGATTTCCAGCATAAAAGTTAACACGTAAATTTATATTTAAAGCAAGTACATTTAATTTTCTTAAAATTTCGTCAATCAATTTATATTTTCCTTGCAGATGTTACTCCCACGTCGGTAAAACTGGAGGACAGCAGCCACTGTCTCTAGGCAACGGATGTCTGTACATTGGAACAGTCATTCACGAATTGGGTCACGCTCTGGGATTCTACCACGAACAGAACAGATCTGACAGAGACGACCATCTTATTATCTACATCCAAAACGTTGTTAGAGGTTCGTATGGTCATCCAAGAATTGGTTTTGCTTATTCTTCCGAATTTTCTTATACGAATTCTGCTGAAGATTACTTTACTTACAGTTCTTTATTTTGTTAAATATCTAAAGTCATTATAAACAGTTTTTTTAAAAAATAAATTTTGCAAAACCTTAAAGAAAATATTTAGGTAAAATAAATAATAAAAAAAAACTATTTTTAGGAAAATTTTAATTTATTTCCAGAAATTCTTTTTTTTATTATTATTAAGTTTCGTCGATTTTTTTAAAATTTATTCATGCCATGCAATTAGTTTTCTTATATCTGAAATCAACTTAAAGCTTTAATTAATTCATCTTAAAATATAAATTTCCCAGGATTATTTTCCAGTAAATGTAAGCACAATAATATATTTTTATTAGGATATAATTGTTGAACTGATAGGGTTTTCACTGAAACAGTGCATTGTATTCTATTTTAAGCAATAAGAATATTGACACAGCATTAAAAAGAAAAATTTATTTCTATAAGCTTCTTTGATTTCTTACTAAAAGTTTATTACTATTTTTAAGCATTTCTATTGTTTATTAAATATGTAATATAAATAAAAAATGTAATTCACACACACACACCTTTCTGCTCTAGACGTGAATATTAGTTTCTTTAAACAGGCAAAAGATCTTTTGTTTTCTTACTACAAACAAGGAAAAGCGAAATATTTGATTTTGTACTAAAAATTGTTAGGTAAATGTTGAATATAATATTAATTTTACCCCAAATTCAATTTTTTACTTTCATCTTATTAAAAAACATTTATTAGATATAATATTATTTGATCCGTTTATTAAAAGTTTGAATAAGAGAGTGTAACTTAAATCATAAAATTTTAAATGAAATCTTTTTTTATTTAATTTACACAGAAATGGGATATATATATATATAAAGCGATTAAAACTCTTTTTTCCCTCAATATTTCATGAAACTAGGGTGGCTTTTCTATAATATAAAATCTAGAAGAATTTTCAAGGAATTTGGAAGATTTGTTATATCAAAAATGCTTAATGTTGCTAATGAAGAATTGCTGTGGCTACTTACGTATTATACCGTCGACCAGTTTCGTCAAGACAAATGACGTCACTGAATGCCGCGATTTCCAGGAAATAGTGAAAAACTATTGCATGTTCGAACATAATAATAAAAACAATGACATTATTTGCGTTATTTTTTGAAATAGTGCCATTATTTTATTTGGCGGTTTTTTTTTTTTTTTTTGTCGACGGTATTAGTAAATATCTCGAACTGTTTACACAAACATACTTACAAAAATTACTATTAAAACTTACTATTACTTAAACTTACTTACAAAAATGACGATTAAAATTTTGCAAAATTAGTCATTTTTATTAAGTTTCAACACTCTTTTGAACAAGATAACTTGACAACTTTAATTTCCTCTGCAGGTATGGAATCCAACTTCGCTAAGCTAGCTCCTTCCCAAAACATCTTATACACTGGCTTTGACTACAATTCCGTCATGATCTACGGTAACAAAGCTTTCTCCACCAACGGTCAACCAACCATGGTTGCAAGAAATGGACAGAGGTTGACTGAGCCTTATGAGAAGAATGGAATGACCCAATCTGATATCACCCGAGTCAACAAGATGTACAACTGCTAGACTGTCAATCAAGTCTGATGAATCTTCTGATATTATTTGCAATACTTGAACCTAAATAAATACAAAAAAAACAACAACTTTATATTATAAGTAGTGCGTGTGTTCATCTTTTCTTCCATACAAATACATCAGTAACAGTGTAGTATAATTTTTAAGCTATGAATGAAACAAAACAAGATTATATATTAATATTTGACTTCATGTTAAAGCAAAGCTAAACTGCTTAGTAAAAAGAATAAATACGGAAATTGCGAAATAATTAAAATTACAAAAGATTAAAGAAGTAAATTAAATGAAAAAACCCTCCTCTAGTAAATAGTATTATAATACCAATTTGAAGTTGTATCAGGACTTTGTAATTGTGATTAGCATTTATTTCATTATCACGTGATTGAATTTTTATGGTATCCCTTTAACTTTGAACTAAAATGAAATGAAAATGAGTAAAAAGTAAATTATTTCGAAAAATTAAATATACGTAAACATCATGAGATCTTTATGTACAGAGTATGTTTGAATGTCTCTGTAAAAATGTAGTGGGCTATTTAATGGGTTATTTTGTATTAACTTTTCAGACAGCTAAGAAAAGTGGTTATTGTTTAACAAATTAAACAACATCGTGGCTGTTATAATTAGAACGATTTATTTCAGCTCATAAGTTATTTTTTCGCAGACATTGCAAGTATTATGTCATTCAAAAAGTCTTTTTTAAAAATAATAATAATCTTTTAAAACAAATAATCTTTAATAAAAATAAACTATAATAATAGTAAGAAAAAGAATAATAAATCTTCTTAAAACAAAAGATACATTAGTATATCTTAAAACAAGAATAGTGTTCAAATTAATTATATTATATTTGTTGTTAATTTTAAAACAAAAAGTGGCCGTGGTAGCCAAGTGGTCTAGGCATCGGATCGTGGCTAGCATGTCATGAGTTCGATCCCAGTACCACTGAAGACCCGCTGTGTAGGGGAGCGATGCACGTAAAATCGGTCGAGAGCTGAAACGTCCTCCTGTTGGTGTGGTGTGGTAGTTAGGAGAGGGGGGTGCCAGCTCAGGTGTCGTCCGCGTCACTTGACCATGGTTCAAAATTACGCGGACCATCCCCAAAAGCCCTCGTGTAGCTGAACGGTGGGTCGTTAATATTCACTCACTCTAAAACAAAAATCCCTTACAACGATCATTGAAACAAATTTAGATTCTTTAATTTTACTAAAAATATTTACCGTATATTCCAGAGTTTGATTGAATTCTTAACATATCGGATGATTAAAATAACAATTAATTCTGCCGGACAAAATTTTTAGGATAAAATTTATTCAATTTGTACAATATCCTTTATAAAGACAATATTTTAATGGATTAAGTTGAATTATAAGAAAAATAGGATAAGAATGTAAATAAAGCCTCCGTTCCGGAACAATCTCTGTTGTATCTTAAGTATCTCGTGTGCTTGAAAATTTAAATTCCTAAGTTAATTTGCCGTTATATATTATTTATTCATTGAGCATTTATTTGTATATTATTCATTGTAAGTAATAAGCACTTATTCTTTAAGGATCTCATTTTAAAATATAAAGAACTGTTCTTTTTAATGGTTCATAAAAAAGAAACAGGATGCATTCTTTATAATGTCCACCATAATGAATAAAGAATTATTCTTTTTAATGAAAATAAAAGGAATTGTCCATTAAACAATTGGACATGAAAGAGAATGATTTTATTATTAGAGCAAAGAATGAACACACAACACACAAATACATTAAATAATGTAAAGTTAACTCAAAGTATTTAAGCTAAGGTTGCGTTCTCAGTTTATTTAAGATTTGCAGAGACTAATTGGGGGCAACTGCCCATAATTTAAGACATTTGAAAAATAACGAGTTTCAATTTTATCCACATGATGTACATTGACTTAATAAAAAAAAGCAATTTTTGCCCTGTTAATTAATTTTTGAAATAAGTCTCATGAATAAGGGATTGAATAGTAATGTCGCACTATAAAGGAACACAGGGGCTATTGGCGATGAACCTCGTAAGTGACGAGCAAGACACTTGAGCAAGAACCCCCTCTGAACTTCCCTACTACACCAATGGGAGGATGCCCCTCTACTCGATGGGTCTTCAATGGCTCTAGGCTCGAACTCATACCGCCACTAGTCCGTTACCACTAGTCTACTGCGTCCTCAGAAGTTTCATGAGATCTATAATGCTGCTGTTTATATATCATGATCAGCATTTTGTTTTCAAATTGCTATAACGAATAAGATTTTTTAATTAAATTTGAAGTTACAATGGTATTCAAACGATCAAGTTCTTTTTTACTCAGTAGAGTTTACTTAATTTTCATATACAATACTGTTCTCTTCCTCATAACCATGTATTTTTGAAAGAGCTCATATGTGATCCAGAAATTCAAATGCATATGGGTCATAATACTGAATGGTATTGCTTCAGAAATCATATGATTTCTGAAGCTAAATACCATAAAAATCGCCGTAAAATTTTAAACGGCAATTTTATGTTTTTTCTGAAGATTTCTTAACAAATTTAATTCAATTTAGGTACATTATCCAATATTTTGACAAATATTGAATAATCTTCCAAATTCAGAAAACATTTGGGGTTTAGAAAAAATTATATCCTTTATTTTTCACACATTGGTTAATAAGTAATATGTCTGTCTTTCCCGCGAACGGTTAAGGCTATGTCTGAATGTCCACCGCTTAAGACTTTGTAAGTTAGGCTTTTTTGTAACTATCAAAAACGAAACTCTTGTTTTCTTGCACAATCTGCAGAGAAACTGATTTTCCTCCATGATCAAATAAAGACTTACAAGAATATAAATACATTTTGCATATAAAGAAAAGATACATACTTGTGTATATATTACACTTACAAAAGCACTTGGCTAATTCTTTTAATATACATCTTCCAGAGGAACAGGTTTTCTACAAGCAGTTTTCAGCATGGGTCCAGTCTCAGCAAACATAGGAATATTCAGTTGTCAACGTAATTCTTCAGATATGATGGAATAATCGGCTCTGCACCAACGAGGAATCAATACACTGTCCATTTACAGTGACATAGGTTTTATTATTTTCCAACTTAGTTGTAATGTATGTCGAACGATTCTCTTCAATTGCGGCCTCACTTTCTATACAGGTCACTTGAGTTAGATTTCCTCATTTAATCGGTGTAGAGAACGGCTAGAACGGTGTAAAAGCGATTGTGATTGTCGGCGGTTGCGAGAATGCAGAGGGTATGGTGAATTGCTTCTGAAATTGGAGGAAGTCGGTTATGCATAGTCTTCAAAATTTTGTATGGAGTCTCATCCGGAATTAAATGTTCTTGCGGGTCTTGCATCCGCAAGCACACGGCGCTTCTCGGTGCCATAGCCTCCATAACCTCTTTTCGTAGCCTACATTGAATGTCAGGAGACGACTCATGTTCTTCATTTTTGTTGCATTATATTTCGGGTAAAATATTGCCCAGATCTATTAAAATTTCACGAATTAAAGATCTTATGTTCCTAAGTTTGGTATCGGCTGGTACTGCCGATACATCAGGTAGCCTTTGGTATCGAGTTCATGTGATACGTCTTCTTAGAGGTCTTCTTCTTTTTTGTACATTTTTTATTTTAAAGTACTTTGTTTTTGCAATTAATGTGTGGAATTTCAAAACTTTAACGTGGAAGTTAAGCCCTCTAAAAAAATGAAAACTTTAAAAAAAATTCTCAATTGGTCAAGGTTATTCACTTTGCGTTAGCTTTCTGTTTGGAAGACGGGAAAGGTTGAGGTAGTTTTGAGTCTTTAGCTGCGTAGTAAAAAGGGAAATTCCCTCATAACACGGGACGCTCATTCATATAACGCATCACAACCGATAGTGTTTTTTTATTCTTAAAGATTGATTTATTGAAGAACAGTAGAATATAAGAAAAAAATATCATAAAAAAATATAAGGAAATATTCTTAAATATATTTTTATCACTTAGTATTATTTTCATTTTGAATTTTATACTGTGAAATAAATCAATATTGTTCGTTTAAATAAAAATTATTTTTAAAACTTTTAGTATCAATGATTTAAAAAATAAAAAGCCAAAAACTTTTTTGAACAAACTTTAATAAAACACTTAATAATTAATAATTTCTTCTTTTATAAAGATAATTGCATGAAACATTTTTCCCGTGTGTCAAACATTTCAAAAATCCTCACAATTTTACTTCAAGATTTAAAATAGTAGTGAAATTTTGTAATTTGAAAAATTTCTACTTTTCTGTCTTTTTTCAACATACAACTATTTTTAAAAATGCTACATTTTCGTTTCCGGAACTAAAAAATTGCAAAGAAAGAATGGAAAAGTGAGTGAGGGATTTATAAATTCGCAATGTTCGCCTATTTGAGGGTTTTTGGCGACGGATCTCAAAATTTTCAACCACGGTCAGGTGACGAGAACGACATCTGAGCTTTTACCCACCTCTCCTAAGTACCACACCAACGCAAGAGCAAATTTCGAAAAAGGGAGTTTTAATGTCATAGTTAAGGAAATCACTCACATCGCGCATAAACACACACATAAGTGCTATCATCCTGAGGGAAACAGGAAATTCCCATGGGGATTAAGTTATTCACTGGTAAAAGCCTGTGCAACGCCGGGCTAAGCGGAGAAGAAAGAAACAAAGAAGTAAAAGTAATTTCAAAAAATTATATTGAAAGTGCTGATTTTGTGAAGAGAAGGAAAAATATTAAACGAGAAAACCATTGATACGCACTCATTGGCCTTGCACTCACATCGTACGCGTCACACCCACACAAAAGTGCTGGTGTCAGAAAGAAAGGAGGAAATTAACGTGGGGATTAAGTTATACCCTCGTTAAAAGCCCGTGCAACGCCGGGCCGTGTCAGCTAGTATATATATATATAACTTATCACTCAATAAGTCCCGGGCCTTACATATAAATGGCGCTAACTACTAATTTTTCTAAGCCTAACCTAGTAGTACTAACTTTCAAACAGCAAGAGTCAAAATTTCGAGAAAATATCTTGTTTAGTTATAAAGTTACAGTGGTTTTTTGTGGCAACAATGGCAACTGTTTGGAAACCATAGATGAAAAAGAATTTTGTGTGCTAATCACTCATTGCTTTCTGATGAGGAAAAACACAGTTCAAGCAAAACAATGGCTTGACAAATGTTATCCGGATTCTGCTTCATCGCAAACAACTGTTAAAAGATGGTATGCTGCCTTGAAATTTGGCCGTACAGACACAAACGACGTTGAACGTTCAGGTCACCCAAATTCTGCAGTTGTTCCAGATATCATCAAAAAAGTCCATGAAATTCTTTTAGCCGATCATAAATTGAAGTTGAGTGAGATAGCAGAGAATTTAAAGGTATCAGAAGGCATTGCATTTGCTATTTTGCATGATCATTTGTCAATGAGAAAGCTGTGTTCAAAGTGGGTACCGCGTTTTCTCACCGTTGATCACAAACAACAACTCATCGACGACTCAGAGCGTTGTTTGGGGCTATTTAAGCAAAATAAACAGGATTTTTTACGCATATATGTGACAGTGGATGAAAAATGGATACATTACTACATGCCTGAATGAAAAAGATCGTCAGCTGAGTGGACAGAAGCCAGTGAAAGGCGTCCAAAGCGACCAAAAACTCAAAGGTCAGCTAGCAAGGTTATGACGTATTTTGGGATGCTCATTTGATTTTGTTTCTTGACTACCTTGAGGAAGGCAAAACAATTAATAGTGAATATTACATGGTGTTATTGGATCAACTGAATGAAAAATAAAAAAAAAAAAACGTCCTCAAATGCAAAAGAAAAAGTACTGTTGCACCAAGACGATACTCCGTGACACAAATGTAGGAAAACGGTGGTCAAATTGATCGAATTGCACTTCTAATTACTTGCCCACCCACCGTACAGTCCAGATCTGGCCCTCAGTGACTACTGGCTCTTTGCAGATCTTAAAAGAATGCTGCAGGAAAAGAGGTTTGGTACAAATGAAGAAGTGATTACCGAAATAGAGAAGCTTATTTTGAGAGCAAAGACAAATCGTTCTACGAAAAAGGTATTAAAAAATTAGAAGAGCACTGGGCTGCATGTATCTTGATAAATAAATTTCAATTTTGCAGAAAAGTTGTTGTCTTATTAGTTAGTCCCGGGACTTATTAAGTGATGTGTTATTTATATATATATATGAGTATTATAGTGGAAAATGTTTCTCATATTCTTTATTTTCCATTGAAAAAAAGGAAAGATTGGTATATTATTGAAATAAAAGTTCATATAAACCAAAAAAATAGCTAGAAATGAAGAATTAATCTAAGCAACAGATTCATTAATAAGCTAATGATTGTTTGATTAAAAATAAAAACCTGAAGGCAGACAGCTATATTTTTATTAAAAGGATTTTTGTGCAGACATTTTAATGAACACTTTTTGAAGAGCAGAATACTGTCATTTAGTTACCGAAAAATCATAAATATTTTCTTCTTTGTGCTGGAATAGTTAGCACGTCTAGACAGCGCTATCAAAGGATTTAGACAACAATGTGGCTTAAAATATATATAAAAATAACATAATCTGAATGGACATTTTTATTTTTTAAGAGAAATTTTTATATATTGTTTCGAAACAATTTGTTTGATATTTAATTATTTTTACATGAAACAGTTTATTTTATTATTTATTTTTAAATCATGTTAATCATGACAAAAATAGTGCAATCAATGTTTGCTTTGAAATAATACGTTCCACTTTTTCAAAAATGTATATTTATGACCAGTGTTGGTTAAACGTTGCAAGTACGATAACTATTACAGTTTTTGCTTATATTCTCCACACATACTCTGTGATGCATTTAATTACATAGTTATACAGACACGGTTTCCTTCTCTCTTACTCTCTCACACATACAAAATAAATACATATTGAACAATATGCCAGATACAGTGCAATCTGAATGTCATATCGGACCGCTTCCTGCTGCAATACATGCCACAGCACGGTCAGGCATGATGCTGTTTAGAAGTCGGATGTTGTTATAATGCAGATTGGTCTGCAAATATTGAACTGCCACTATAAAGTTTCCATTGACATGGCGGCCTTCACGTTTTAGCGAATAACAAAAATGCTCTATAGGTGACTTATCTGGGTATCAGGCTGGCCATGAAAGAGTTTGATCATGAAGGTCTTGAGCTACTCCAGCTGCATGCAGACGAACATTATTTGCAAAGTTATCTCTGGAAGACTATTTAGGAAGGATACCACGTAGGTTTGTAGAATGTTATCAACATAGCGCTGACCCATTAAGGCACCACTTACCACAAACTACATGGAATGGCTATAATATGCTATGACCCACAGACTGTTACGACTGCCGTGTGAACAATATGTCTTGTGACACCTTGGTGTAATTGTACCGATCTCCAGGACAATTTCACATTCCTACGTAGTTATCACATTTGTCTCTAAAACGAACCGAGATTCATCACTAAGTACCTCATTTTGAGAATCCGTGGAGTTCCACGACACTGTGGTTTCGAACCGTTGTAGACAGAGTCACCAATGTTTCAGTGTTAAAGGTACTACACATAAAAAAGGATATCTGGAATGTTGATTGTTATCGATAGTTCTGTAAAGGGCTTGTAGAGCAACTGGAAGCACCACGTCTGATTGTATTTTCGACCAAGTTTGTGGAAACCATGAGCGCTTGCAGCATTATCCTTGGATCATCTAGGCATATCACCTTCTGGTCACTCCAGACCTGTTCCTTCGCACTTAGGTACCATCACGTGCCAACTTATTTCAACATTTTCTGACGGCATACTCCAAACGCTGTCGATTCTTTGCTTATTAAAGTCTTTTCAGAGTCGTAATGTAGTCGCTACGTTTATGAACAATTTAAAATGGGCGAGATATATAGGTCTCTCTTCCTAATTGAAGCGATACTTCAGGATGTGTTGTGCGCATTGACACCAAACTTAGATCATTTTCATACAGGATATTATCCATTCTATTACTGAGAAAAATTTAGCAGTTGTAGCTGGCCTTCTCTCAATGCACTATTTTCAATATTCCTGATAGTGTATATGTATTATATATTTATATATATATGATCACTACCTGGTATATTCGTTCTTAGTATGGGTGAACTGAAAAATAAAACAATACAGATTGAAGGAAAATGAAAAAAAAATTATATGTGCTAAATTTAAGTTAATTGCAAATTAAACTGAAAGAAGTTTTTTGGCATATCTCTGTACAACAGAAATTCAGATTTACCAAATTTGAAATCTGTAGGTCTAATAGTTCAAAAAGGAAATTTTTTTATATATACATGTGTGTGTGTAAATTCTAAATTACATTTACAAACAATAATACTTAAGAATACATCACATAAGAATGCATACTTCCCATGTTACATAGCCATGGCATATGCTAAAAGAGTCAGCGAATTTCTAATGAATCATTTTGCAGTTGTTACAGGATGTACGGATAGCTTCTTTCATATTATATCGCACCTTCCTTTTTACCAAAGATAGAGATTATTTTTCGAGAAACTGTAATTTCAGATAATATGTTCCTTGAATTATTTTAATCTTAACAT
Organism: Trichonephila clavata; assembly: GCA_019973975.1. Taxonomy (NCBI): domain Eukaryota; kingdom Metazoa; phylum Arthropoda; class Arachnida; order Araneae; family Nephilidae; genus Trichonephila; species Trichonephila clavata. The sequence continues at coordinate 12,736 of BMAO01003444.1, forward strand.
CTGATGAAGAGTCAATGTCAACAGCTGCTGATTTTCAATTTGGATAATTATCTTATAACAGATAAGAAGTATAAAAAGAATTTAGATTCGAAATGGGAGTATATACTTATCCACGTTTTTCCACGTATAAGATAAAGTATTTACAGATTAAAGATGAAGTTTTTAGTTCTCACTCTCTGTTTCTTTGCTGCAGCTTTTGCCGATGTAGATTACGGTAAGTTTTTTTGATAAAGTAATGTAGGTCACCAGTAGCAATGCAAAACAAAAATTCTATAAAATATTTTTACTTTTAAAATATGGTAAAAAGTAAGATAATATACACATTTGCACATTCGCTGATTAACAATTACAAAAATGTATTTTTGTACTTTTTTAATAGTTATTTACCAACACAAATATTTATCTTATAAAAGCGTTTCTTAGACGTGGTGGCCGAGTAACTATTGTCACGAGATCTTTGCCTGTATCGTGGAGTTGTAATTTCGAGTCTTGGTGCTACTACAGCTTAATACCCTTTGAACAGGTTCAGTGAATAAGTGAACATTTACGTCACCCTATTCAGCTACTCGGGGGCATTTAGTGACGGACCCCACAATTTTCAACCATTGTGAAATGACGAGGATGAGGCCTGAGCTGGCATCCCTTCTCCTATCTTCCACACCAACGGGAGGTCGTTTGAGTCTCAATATATTTACCGCGCACGGCGCATCTTCAGTGGTACAAGACTCGAACTCATGTCACACCGACTAAGTGTCCGTGACCTTGATCAGGTTCAAGATGCTCGTTAAAAAAAAACAAATTCTAAAAAAATGCTTTTAATTTTTTAAAAGCATAACAAGAACAGAATTTGATGTATGTATTATAAGTTAATATTATTTAACTTTAAGAACTGGGTAGTACGCATGCTATGCCACAATTTTTTCTCTCATATACTTCGGCTGCCATACAACTTGATGTATCAAGCGATTCCGAGACCATTCGAATCCCATTTTTCCCAGAAGAGTTTTCCCGGCTCTCATTTCTACTGTCTGGTTACAACAGCTGACATGCCCCGAAGTAAAGAAGAAAAAAAAAAGGGGGTACACCATATGTACCACCAGGTTTAAAAAAACTACTAGTGTATTATTACAGTTAAAATAAATGCGTAAGTTTCGAGTCTTAGAGCAGATATTCAAAACTAAATTTGTGAAAAGAGATCACTAATTGGCTTACTTATGAACAGGTTATAGCAAATCAAATAATCATTTGATTTTTTTAAAAAAAAGGCAGCACTTAAATTGATATAATAGTATATTTGAAATATGCAAAAAGTCCTTTAAGTTCTGTAATATACTGGGAAAAATTAAAATTACGTTAATTTTTTTTTATATTCAAATTTCGTTTTACTCTAAATCCGGGATGAACATTTAAGTCGATCGCGATCGACAGGTGGACCGCCTAGACAATTTGGAATGACCGCCTGAAGATAAGTCGTTAGTAATTGCATACGTAAATATTCAAGATTGGCTGATAGTACGTAGATTAAGTCTACTACTGACTATAATTACGAGAACTAACTTCAGATGAAAATATTTTATTTTTTTATTGTATTTTAAATTGTTTGATAATAAATGCATTAGATATTATTATATTTGTGGCTATTATTATTTTGCTTATATTTTGCGTTTTGCTTTAAACGCGTTTTCAAAAAAGTGAGTTTTTCATTTCATTTACCTAGTTAAATATCGATATTTATTATTAAGTTCTAATAAGTATATATTGTTGACTTTTTCCTTACCTCACACACCTACGACCCTGGGAAGTGGGCGCACTCGTGAATTTTTCAAATAAGGCGCGGGGCCGGCGGTCCAAGGTGGAATGTCTACCATTCTTATATCCTTCCTCAATACGATGCATAGCATAATTTTTTTTTTCGTTTTGTCAAGAACAAAGGAGGGTAAGAAATAAATGATTGAATAAATAATTAGCATTAATTAATAAAAAAATATTAATAATAAATACTTAATTAAATTTTATGTAGTATATGCTTGTGATTATAATCGATCGAAAAAAAATCATGCGCTATGGAGGAGGGTCCGGATTTGTGGACCCCCCCCCTTCTTTGTGTGGGACACAGATACTGGGTGGACCGCAACACCTTGAAAAAATTAGAAGTAGCCCGAACCCCGGAAAAGTCTGCCCACCCCTGCTCTAAATGATTAATACTTTTTGCTAAAAAATAATTTTTACTCTGCGTAAAATCTAAAATGTCTTTAACATATTTTTATCAAATATTTACGTTTTTAATTCCAGAAAAAATTATTATAGAAAATATATTATGATAAAATTAACAAATTTTCAAGCATTTTATATAACACCAGTTGGTATACACGTTCTTCTCACGGAAGAATTGGAAAAATTAAACAATACAGATAGAACAATAAAGAAGATTTTAATGAGTTAATTTTACTTGAATTGCAAATTAAACAAAACAAAAAAAGATTTTTGCATATCTCAGCTGAACACAAAGAACCATATTTGTTAAATTTTAAGTCTGTGCATCTAATAGCTGAAAATATGAATTTTTTTTTATTTATAACGTCCCGTAACTCTCTTGTGGGTCGATTTTTAAAAACACCTTCTTAAGATGATCTCCGCTCAGTAAAAGTAACACATTGTTACAAATTTTGTGTAATGAATGCTTAAAATAGTGTAAATAATTTATAACTGGATGTGTAAAACGGTAATATTACTTTCTGTTGTGTTTATTTTATGTTAAAATTGTAATATTCGCAAGCAAAGCCATTCTTTACATTATAATGGCGATTCAATGAAAACCTAGAGAAATGTTGGTGATAGAGCCAATATTTGGCAACTTGGCGATTGATTGAACGGTGCAGAAGTTGATATACTGTAGTGCCACATGTGGGGAGCTGCAACAAACAGGATAACACAAAAACCTCCACAAAAAGCACATATACATGCCAATTTTCATAGTGATCGGTTGAACGGTGTTGGAGTGAAGCAAGGTCATATATACAAATATCTATATTTATATATATAGATTAAGAGGAATAACATAATCGTTCTTGTTATTTGCTTTATTGATACGAAATTAAAATTGGTCGATTTTCAATAAGATAAATCCGCATCGATTCTTTGAATTATATTAAACAAAATAAATTTTCGATCCGTCTTATCAATGAAGAATTAAAATAACTTGAATAGTTATTTGCTTAATTCTGTGAAACTTTCATCAATGAAAGTTGCTAATAAAGAATATTCGCCATTTTCTTCTTACAGATATTAAAAGGTTAGCCCTCCAAAATCCTGATCTGTACGATGGAGACATGCTTGGCATCGATGGACCTTTTGTGAGTAATCTTCCTTTTTCTAATAAAAAATATTTTTTTTTTCTCTTTGAATCAGAAATATTCTTACACAAAATTTACAAAACTCAAAAATGACATTCATGCTTTAAAATGACATTCACGATTTAACAATATGGATCAACCACACAGGTACGATTAATTTAATCGAATAAATGTCACAGTTAGTGAGGTAGAGTTATATTAACGTCGCACTATAAAGCTCCACGAGGGATATTGGACCCTCTCCTAACTTCCACCGAACACTGACGGGTGATTAAGAGTCACAATAAGTCATTTAGTAATTTTAAGCACATTCTCTAACTTACTAAATGTTTTTTTTTTAAGTTTTTGGATTATTTTGAAGACAATTTAATGACATATGAATCAGGTATGGTAAAAAACAGCACTTAATTTGGGAACTGAAAAGGAAGAAAATATCATTTATTTGATTGCAAGAACTAATTTTTTCATTAGATTTCTATCATACAAAAACACTTATATAATGTTTAAAATCTTACTCTTAAGGCGATATGTGGTACCATCTTCACAATTTTTTTTTTTAATTTTTAATATTTGATAATTGGTTTTAATTATATTTTATAAAGGTTCATATTTAATACTAATTCCATACAAAAATTTTTTTAATTTGTTGCAAAATGTTTGTAAAATTTAAATTTTTTGAACTTTTTAAAACATTTTTTAAATTTCTAAGGTTTTTTTTAAATATGCCTCTTTTTTTAAAAAAATATTTTCCAAGTACCTTATAATATACTACATAAAACTGTGCATTGGATTTTTTCAGTTGCTGCTCTTTAATTTTTTATGAATTTTTTTATAGTTAAACTTCCAAAAATTCTCAAAAGAACACTAATTTTGATTTTGAAATTGTTTAGAAAATACTTAACATGTTAGAGCTAATTCCATGCACAGTTTTACAAAACATAAATTTCAGAACAAGTATAAAAAATTTCAAACCCATACTTCATTATCAAAAAAGTCTTAGGGTTTTGAATGATAGTATGTGTACAAAAATTCAACATGGAGAAATATGAGTTTGAAGTTTTCATTCCATGAATAGCATGATATAATATTCATAGAATAGTCTGAAACTTTTATAAAATGTTAATTAGCTTCTTTAAAACTACTTACCATAATAAATTGCAAAAATGTAGAACAATTGAACATAATATTTCCATAAAGAATATATAGAAGAAAACGATAGAAAGATCAATATTTCATAAAACTTTTTCTTATTAATTATAAAAAAATAAAGATAAACACTTCAGAGTTAATTCCATGCTCAGAGCTTATGCACACAACATGTAAAAAAATGTTTATGCCTTTATTTTTTATTTCCCTGATTTTAAAAGCCTTCGCATGTTAAATATCGTACACGAATGAAAGCAAAATCAAATAGCAATTTATAGGTAAAATATGTCAAAATCTAAGAACTGCATATGTGCATTTGCTTAAATAAATATCTTAAAACGTTTTAACAATAATAGTGTTGAATTTCACAAACATGGGATATATATATATCTCCAAAAACTAATATATAAAAATGGGAGAGTTTTTCTATTCTTGCGAATTAGATATTTAATTATCTGAGTTATCAAAATGAAACTTAGCATTGTGCTTTGAGAGAATCCGTTTTGAAGTTTTAATTTCATTCATATCAATATCATAAAAAGCCCGCACAACTTTTAAATCTTGACCAAATCCATCTGCTCTTCCAATAAACAATACACTAACTAGAATTTTTGCATGAATTGCACAATTCTTTCTTGAAATGATTTTTTACTGCATATATAATGTCAGTCTCATTTACGCGTGGTAGAAAAATAATTAATTCATTTTTATCAGGCTCTTTTCTAGCAGATAATCTGAAATGTGGGCGTGGTAGTTGCTGTCCAGCATCAAATATGTTCTATAATTAAATAAAAAATGCAGGTAAAGCTTTGAAACTTTGCAGGCATATTTATAAAGATTCAGGGAATCAAATAAGCTAATAAAAAATTTTCAACAGTTTAATGATTTTTAGGGTACCCTATCGCCACTCTTAATAGGATTTTAATGAGCACATATTATATCTCACTCAAAGCCAGTACAACGGTCGTGTCCATTTGTAACATTTCGTTCAGATACAAACGTAAATGTGTGCCAAAAAGTCCAAAAATGAATTCAAGGAGAATAATTTTGATTATGAACAGTTATAAGTAAGGAAACTTTATTGCACAAATAAAATATTCTTGAATTGTCTCGAGAAATGTATTACACACCCTTTGATTAACTTTTAATTAATTTAACACTGAAAATAAACTCTAGGAGGTTAATACCACCAACTTACCTAATTTCTTAACACGCCAGCGTGTGGACTTTAAGCCTCGATAAATACAAATGTATCAGCCTCTCTACACGTCTGGTCATTTGTGGCAGAAAGATGAGTGCGTGCGTGTGTTATATTTACGCCACACTATAAAGCTGCACGAAGGCTATTGGTGACAATTCTCCTAATTCTAAACCATGATCAAGTGACGATCACAACATCTCAACTCCCACCCCTTCTCCTAATTACCATACCACACCAATGGGAGGACGTTTGGGCCTCGACATTTTTAACTTGGATCGGCTTTTTCTGCACGGTGGGTCTTCAGCGGTACAAGGTTCGAGCTCATGGCACGCCAGCTAAAGTCCATGACCTTGACCAATAGGCTACCACAGCCACTTGAGGCAGTAGAAATCGAACCCATGATTCGATGGAATAACATCCAATAGGCTATTTAATTGGCCAGTTTGGAGAACAAAGTATTGCCCAATTTTATGCCATCACCTTGTAATGCCGGACGGTTCCTGCTTCCCTCTGAAACACTTTGTCCATTCTCAGACCCGGCTAGGTGTGTGGGAGAAACTGAATAATCACTAGACATGTTTCACTCTAATTAATTTATTGACACCAAAATTACAATCAGACACAATAACAATCTAATTAAGATAACTGATCAGATAGTAGAGCACGGAGGTGAGATTCAATAGCACGGGGATAATAATACGGACCCTCAACTGATTCCACGATAGCTTAAACACGCTCAATATAAACTACGTCGCACAATAATAAGATAACTTATAATTAAACAAGGATCACGATACCTGTACTTTTATGAAGCTGATCCTACACTTGAATCTTTGCAGGAGATCCTTATCTGGATTTAATCACTGTCGTTGGATCCACTCTCAGTAATCCTTTTCAGGGATGAACTCCAAATGCTTTTAATAATTCCCCGATCCTTCACTCTTCAACTAACAAACTAACTCGCCAATTCACTTGCCAACTCCTCAAACCCACGACTACAAAATTTATATAATATACTTCATTTGCATAATCACGCTTCCTTACTCGGCGAAAGTTGGTTGAAATTAATATTTTCCCCCAGAAGGATCCCCAAGGAATTAGTAGAGCTGCGTATAGATCCGTCACAACCTCAAACCTTTTCGTACACATAACATTGGAAAGAAAACACCATTTCACTTGAAGTAGAGAAAATGAATAGGAAATTAGTGATGGCTTTGATTCATGGCATGCATACAATACAGCTGCTGCTCCCAAAGGGTCACTCCTTAAGAAATGTTAACCACTAGCTTTTATATATTTTCTTGATTATGTAATATTGATGAGATATTTGTACGGCAAAATATTAACACAAAATTTTAGAGAAGAAATAAAAGATGTGGTTTTAGCGGATTTTCACGAAGATTTCATTTTATAGAATCTGGGAACCTAGTTTAAGTACAAAAATTATCAACTTTTCAATCTTTCCTTAATATGTCTTTTCTTATTAAATTTTAAGAAGTTTTTAGTCTGTTAAAAATTAAAAATTTTTAGCTCTGGATATAAGTTATTTCATATGCAGGGTGTAGTCGAATTTGACCGACAAATTCAGAAGGTGATAGTAGCAGCATGGGAACGACAAATCACTATAGAACATGGTGTTTCAAGCTACGCTTAGTAGGTGAGAATTGTGATAATAGTAATCGTCAGTAGGACAATGAGCCAAGACTAGGGGAGTGGCGAAACGAGCTTGGGGGCTTGGAGCGCCGTGGTAGTTTTGAAGATACTTGCACGTATCCAACTTTCCCAATCGTCTTGGGAGTATATAAGCGGCAAGCAAGTTGTCATAGGTGTACGTTGCATAAAGCTCGGGTGTTAAATGGCATTTTTGGTAACAATGTCGGAATACACGAGCGAGGAATATGCGGATATGCACCTCATGTTCAGTCGAGCTGATTGCAATGAAGCACAGAGATTGTACCGAAGAAGCACCTTCACATATGATCTGTGCTACGACTTACACGGCCGCAACGAACAATTCCTGTGGCAATCACTTGTTGCATTTCAGACGCCGAGCTGAAATGTATTGTTCGTATTGTAAACATGATTTACTTCTTATTAATGTATTTTTTACCTATTAATACCTCATTTCATTCCCCTCGATATTACACCCATCATAAATGTTTTAGCGAATTATTCTGACTAAATCTGTTTTGCGACATCATGCTCTATGATGATCTGTCTTTCCCATGCTGTCTGTTAATACCTCTCTGAATTGGTCGGGTGAATTTGGCAACATCCTGTATGGGTAAAAGGAACTTAATTCAATTAGAAATACGAAATATATACAAAAATAATTTAAAAGATAGATAGTGATTAATGATATATAACAGCAAATAAAGGTATAATTTTTAAACTATTACATATTCAAATATTCACATTGATTATGGTTAAATTACGGTGAATAGATTTATTAATAAGGTAACGAAAACAACTAAACCAATATATAAATTTGATAATCGTTCTTTTACATTTATTCAAAGATATAATCATAAAGGATAATATAAAAACAAATCTAAGCAGCACTATATGCACACAGATTTTTTTTAACGTAAAATTAATACTTTCTCAAATTCCAGGATGCCGAGCGTAATGCCATTCCTGGACAAAAATTCAGATGGCCTAATGCTGTAGTACCATATGTCATTGATGCAACTCTTGGTAAGTGTTTAATTTTATAACTCCAGTTCATGAAATAATGCATTGATGACTCTATCGTTGAGTGTAAAATCATCCTTTCCATAAATGACTATGAATTTTAGAACAAAAATTGAGGTCACCATTGGTTAGCTTAAGAAAAACAAGTTTAAACTACTTCCTCGGCAACAAAATTTGTACAATTTAAACTGTTTTGAAAATTTATAGTGCTTAGTGAAAAAAAAAACATTTTTAGTTTTTCCAAAGGATATAAATTAATCCTAGGAGCGTGTAAAATACAAGAGGGTAACTATGAGTAAAATGACTCAAAAAAAATTAATACATAATAAGTCATATTGTTGAGATGTTGTTAGTAAGTTTACTGAGATTCCTCTAACTATTAAATATTTGCAATATTTTTTGTTTAGATGAACTGTACCATATTTTGCATGTTATTTTAATTTTTTTCAACCACTGTGGCAATTATTATAATGCAGAGGAAATTTTCGTAATATGGTTTTCATTCTAGAAATACTCTAAAAACATTGGGAGAAATAGATGATTCAATGGAACCAGTTCTGATAGTAAGACAGCAATTACACTAAATATCCTTATTCTATACAGATCAAAATCTACGCTTGTAAGAGAGCACGTTCAATCGACTGGAAACCTCGCGGATTCTAGTAATATTGTTTATAGTGATAAGTTCCATTTTAAACTGTGTACCGATGAATGGTGAAGATACTATTGAAAATATTCAGGACAGTGTAATGGAATTATACTTGTCTACATCCATCCACTAATTCTGATTACAACAACACGGTTATTCTTAATTCTCTCGAAGGTTTTGAAGCTCGGTAGTAAAAAAATGAAGTCGAATACATCGAAAAAGAACATATTAAAGAATACAGGAATAATTCAAGTTTTATGTACATATTTTAAAGATGTTCTATATGTGAACTCTTGATCACACGACATACATTAATGCGATAGTCCAGTTCCTGCCCCACTTTACTCAACATGGTACGTTCTTGACAGCACACGTTGTTGATATTATTCAATAACTTGGTCTTTTTATATGACTTTGTCTTTTTTGTATCCCCTTTGCCGCGTGTGATGTTGCAGTACTGCATGAAAGCACCCTGTATTTATGATATGGAATGCCATTTTGCTTGATAACGTCATTTTTTATTTGATAATGTCCATCATTCGATAATGTCATTTTACGAGGGTGAGTCGGAAAATAAGTGTGTCCCCTGTCGACTGTGGTCAGAGTTGTGCATGAAAGTCAAAACATAGATTGAGACATTATAGATAAGACATAACTTTATTTTTTCACTTAAGTTCCATTTACATTGAGACACTTGTCATACCGCTTGATAAGCTTCAAAAATAGCTCCAGGAAAAACCCAGGGCCTTGCATACGGATGGAGCATTTAACTGCAGCGGGCGAAAGACGACACAGCAGGTGAACACGCAAGATACCTGAACATCATTCATTAGTACATTGGGTCCATGCTACGCGGTATTGAGACACCCTGTCGAAATTGAAAGAGATGATTCGGAAAAAGCTGTCCGAGTTTCACATATCTTGTGTTCTGTTGTTGGATGTGTGTGACTTGGTGACGGCAACACAAAACATATTGCAAATATAAGTAGGGAGCACCTACACCATCCGCCATACAGTCCTGATTTCGTATTGACTTTCATCTATTTCCGGCTTTGAAGAAGAATCTCGTCGGAAGGAGCTTTGGAAGCAATGAAGTCAGATAAGCCGTTGAATTTTCCTTCTTCCGTATTCAAAGCCCTGAGTTTTCCTGGATGGCTCTTTGAAGCTTATCAAGTGGTATGACAAATGTCTCAATGTACTTGGTACTTACGTAGAAAAATAAACTTATGTCTTATCTTTAATGCCTCATTCTATGCTTCGACTTTCATAACAATTGTGACCACAGTCGACAGGGGAAACTTATTTTTCGACTCACCCTCGTGTTTCATGTTAGTGGCATGCATTTTATATTATATATTTCACTTTTACGCATAACTTTTATTTATAATTTATAATGTGTATAATTTTTAATAACTTTTTGCATTGATGGAATTCTTTTTTAACAGAGGGCTACAAACAATTTATTCTGGATGCAATTAAGAACTATCATGACCACACCTGCATACGTTTTGTTCCTAGGACTGATCAAAACGATTACGTCAAAATATTTTTGGGACAGGGGTATGTATAAAAAAAAGTTTTTAACAAAAATTTTAGAAATACATAATTTTTTGCAAATCATTTTTAAAGTAATCATACAGTGTTTGAAAATGTATTATCTGCTTCAAGCTATTTACCTTGAGCTATCATTAGAACTCATTATCCTGAGTATAATTATTAGCTCTGCGTTTACATTTGATGCTATGTAATAATTTAAATTTTATGAATAATATAATCGTATTTTGCAGCAAACTTAGTTAAGTAAGAATTATAATTTATCCATATTCGTACAATATACCGATGTCGGAAAAGTATGACTACACTTTCGTATGTTAATTACAAAAAAAAAAAAAAAAGTAATGTCAAATATGCTGTTTTAAGGTAACTGGGACGTCTGCGACAGGAAAAAATGAACTTTTTTTACAACAAATGTAAATAGTTCTCACTTTTATTTACATTAAAAGCAATGGGAGTAAAATTTTTACGTTGAATTATCTGTATATTTATGTACCTATTAATGTAGAAAAATTCCATTTTAAATCACAAATAAATCTGTATAAGCAATAAATAATCAATAACTATTTTTTTTTATTTTCGAAGTATGTTCTTACTTTTAGGTACACTTTGCATGAAATCCACTGCATATATTGTTTTAAAATTTTCCAGAGTGTTTGGCATAAAATGAATGAAATGAAATTTAAAAAAATTAATAAGTAAAAAATTTTAAAAACTTTACATTTAGTGATTTAAATTCCCTTTAAATTTTATGCAGAGATTGTGCTATATCTGATATTTGTGAATGTTTATTGGAAAACGAATTCATTCACTTTATTAAAATTTTGTGAATCTTATACTATGCAAAATTAGAAAAAATTAAGAAAAAAGAAAAGTTGCAATTAAAAAAAGAGAAAAGTATACCGGAATCACTAAAAAATGCATTTTGAAAAAACTGCAAATAAAGATATTTTCATCTATGATTTGTAAAATAATATTTTTTAATACAATGTAAAGCCATACCAAAATTAATTGGATTATTTTGCATCATTTTTCAGTTTTTAAATTGTAAATTTAAAATTCAAGATTATTTAGAAATCTTTTTAATTCCTCCTTTCTTACTTCATCAATACATGTTATCAACGATTCGCACCATCTTCCATTTAAAATACCAAAGTTTTATATCTATAAGTTTTAGTATTTGTACTTCACTTTGAATACATATGAATATTTACTGTATTTTATAAAATACACAAAAAAAGATCAATGAATAAAGTAATATATTAGAGTTTATGTCAGCTGCGGTATGATATTTACAAAAAAAAAAGTATAAAATATAAGACATGAGTATCAAAAAAAATAAGCATTTAGGGAAAACGAAATGTCTATTTTACGAACTGTGTAATTTAGAATACTCCTCAAAATCCATTTTGTACTGTATTCACTTGATTTATAATTTAAGAACTACACTGAGTATTTATAAATGTAAATTAGATATAATTAGCATTTTAAAAAAACTGTTTTTAAACTTTTGTAGCTAATCATTTAAATTTTCCTTAATTTTTGCACAAAAAATTTAAAATTTTCATTAAATTTGAACATAATATAATACAGAAAAATTACATTATCCATATAGAAAATTTAGTAGTTTACAATACATATTATATAAAAAACGAATTTTGAAGAAATTGTACCTGAATCAAAGTTACATCAAATTTGTTTACAATTTTAAAATGCGATTTTCAAGCGTTCTATTTATCTAATTCTCATAAATAATGCATAAATGTGCCCTCTATGTTTTAAAAGTAAAATAAAAAATATGCAAAATGTGAAGCATTGTCACACCCAAGTTATTTTAAATGTTAAATGCTCAAATTTAGTAGTTGAAAGCCTTTAAACTGAAATTAATTTTTGCTGCAGCCATACTTTTACCTGAACGAAATAAGTTACAAAAGAAATAGCTTAGCAAAAATAATTGTCAATTGATTCTTTTTAATCTAATTATGTCGGATTGTTCAGTCACTTTTTTTCTTCAGTTGTTATTCACAAGTGGGTCGAGTCGGAGGTCAACAATTGCTTTCTTTGGGTAACGGATGCCTGTACGTGGGAACAGCCATCCACGAATTCGGACATGCTCTTGGATTCTATCACGAACAAAGTAGATCGGACAGAGATGATTATCTTATCATTTACTTAGAAAACGTTCTGCCAGGTATGTTCATCGTTTTGTTGCTTATATTATATCAAAATATATCTTAAATGTTTTTGACTAAGACTTCATAATACTTATAAAACTGTAAATTTTAAAATAATTGTAAATAAAAGGAATTTTACCTTGTGACGGATCTATACGCGACCTTATCATTAATCCTCTTGGGGAAACTTTGGGCTAGCTTTCACGTTAATTCACAGCCATCCCTCAAGAAGAAACCTTGATATTTAAATTAGTTTGACAAAAAAGTCAAGGCTTGTAACTGTAATATAGAAGGAGCAGATGAAATGTTGCGGTGATTCGTAGGTAAAATATATTTCATTATCACAACGTGAATTTAGGAAGGTGTTTTGCTACTATAATAAATTAGTGGATTAAGGTTTAAGAATTTAAGATAGATTGAATTAGATTGAATTAAACAGGTCACTTGCGCTTTTTTACTTAGAATTGTTCACTTAGAAT
>BMAO01003445.1:0-30618 GCA_019973975.1 Trichonephila clavata
CATGCATCAGAACGCAAGGTCGGTGGATAAAGAGTTCGGTTCTGAATTCTTCCACAGGCCGGTGAATGTGGTGCCTTGGCGGAACGAACATTACGCTACCCCACCGCATACACCGGGCGGACGGGTCGAGGGTAAGACAATTACGCATGCATTAGAACGCAAGGTCGGTGTATACAGTGTTCTGTTCTGAATTCTTCCACAGCCCGGTGAATGTCTAACCTTGGTGGAACGAAATTTTCACCAACCCGCTGCCAAGACAATGTGGAAGGTTTGTGGCTGAACCGTCCCGTGTTCAACAATCCGCAAGGTCCATGGTTTCAAAACTTTTCTAATTCCGTCCACTGGCCGGTGAATGTTGTACCTTGGTGGAATGAACTTTTCATCAAACTGAGACCAAGACTGTGTAGACGGATCGGGGTTGGACTTTTCCGTGTGTATCTGAACAGACGGTGGGTGCTTTCAGAACTCTTCTGATTCCATCCACAGCCTGGTGAATGTCATGCCATGGCGGCACGATCTTTTCGTCAACTTGCCGCCAAGACCTGACAAACGGGTTGCGGGTGGACAGTTCCATGTGCATTAGAACGGAAGGTCGGTCACTTTAGAACTCTGATCTGGATCCTTCCACCACCCAGTAAGTGTTGTGCCTTGGCGGAAGGAACATTTAGCCAACCTGCCGCCAAGACTGTATCGATGGATCGCGAGTGTACCGTCCCGCGTACATTAGTACGCAAGGATGGTGTCTCCAGAGTTCTGTATTGAATCCTTCCACAGCCCGGTGAATATTGTGCGTCACGAAAAAAAATTTTCACCAACCCAACGCCATGACCGTGTGGAAGGGTCGTGTTTGGATCGTAACGCGTGCATCAGATCGCAAATTCGGTTGGCCCAGAATTCTTTTCCAAATCTCTCCACAGCACGATGTACATCTTGCTTTGGCGGAACGAATGCTCAGCTAACCCGCCGCCAAGCCCTGATGGTTGGGTTAACCCTCCCACGAGCTTCAAAATGCAAGGGCGTTTGGTCCAAAACTGTGCTCTGAATCCTTCCACAGTACGGTGACTGTCGTGCTTCGGCGGAATGAATGTTTCGCCAACCCGCCTCCAAGACCAGACGGACGGGTCTTGGGTGGTCTGTCCCGCTTGCATCAGAACGCAAAGTTGAATGGTCCAGAACTCTGTCCTGAATTCTTCCACACCTCGGACAGGGATCTGTGTCAATGGGCCGAAAGTTCCGCTAACACTTGAAGGACTTTCGACGGTCCGTCGAAACGCGAGGCGGTGGCGTGTAATCAGAACGCTCTTCTGATTACACGCCACATCTCATAGGAGAATCATGCCACACTTAGAAAGAGAGAAGCGTGCTTTAGTCGATGCATCGGGGCACATTTCACTTGCACATTCAGAGAGACCACCACCTCATCAGGAGAGACTCCCTCTCCCTATAGAACCGGGGTGGGTATTACGCCGATCGCGATCGACCGGTGGACCGCGAAGACAATTTGGAGTGACCGCTTGAAGATCAGCCGTTAGTAGTAATTGCATTTGGAAATATTCGATTCGCTGACAGTGCGCAGACTAAGTCTTCTACTAACTATAATTACACTGATATATACTGGGTGGACCACAACACCTTGAAAAAATTAGAAGTAGCCCGTACCCTGGAAAAGTCTGCCCACCCCTGCTATAGAAGGTAAAGAACGTTCGTTACATTTTGGAGACTACTTCCGTGTTTCGATATCTGCGGCGTGAGGCATGCCCGGACTATCTCTCGAAAATGAATGTCGTGCAGACTATTGGGAAAAACTTTCACGGAGCACGAGAACAAAATTTCATTTTTCGAGAAAAAATGGGAACTCTTCGACAGATCGAATTCTATCGAATTTTGGTTCCCACACCCCAAAACAGGTCCTAGAACTACATTTTGGAGATGTTTTTTTAGAAGCTGGACGTTGTGGAATACGGAAAAGGAACAAATTTAATTCGCTAATATATCTCAAAAACTAACAAGAGTATCTACTTAATTTAAATATTTTTAAAGGTCTCATCAAGTAAAAGAGTAACATATATCTTTCTATACCTCGGCCTCAAAGGGGCCCCTTCCAGAAGGAAGGTCTCCTTTCAGAACGGGGGCCTGAATTTGCATGAATTCCCACATTAAAAATACTCCGATATATAGACCTGGTCTAGTTTCGTATACAATTCAATTTCCTAAGCTCGAATCTGGTAGGTGTTCCCTCCAGAAAATGGGGCCCAAATTTCCAAAATGGGGCCATTAACTCCAGAACTTAAGCGAATTTCCACAAACAAAATACATCTTCCAAAAGAGAACAACTGGTTGCGTCTGAAGATGTAATTTCGTGGCTCTGGAGTAAAAGGGTTTCTCTCCAGATTCCAGGGACCAAAATTTTAAAAGGGGGCCTTTAACTCCAAATTTTACAGGAACTTCCACTAACAAGGAATACAGTTTTAAAGAACTCATTGAGTCTCTCATCCAGTATAGTGGTTAGCGACGCTGAATGCTGTGCCGTAGAGCCTGGGTTCGAATCCCAGAGAGGGCATGGATGTTTGTAAATATATGGTGCCTTTGCGGCTTCGGGGTACTCTAAATAGCCGTCGAGGCACAAGTCCTCTCGTGAGGTTGGTGGAAGGGAAAGAGAGATGGGAGGCCCCTGACCACTCCTACGGTATTCTCCCTCAAAATTGGGGGTGGAACAGAGCCAAATCGTACTGTTACCTGCACGGTGCTCAAAGCTACGGCTAACGACAGGCGTACAATATAGCCCGATGCCATGATGAATTTCGTGGGCTCGATCCGACTACGTCAGACAGGTGGCATTAGCAACAACAACAACAGATCTCATTGAGTAGAAGAGGGTCATACTTTTTCAGGCTCTGACCTTAAAGGGGCCTTCTCCAGGATGTTAATCCCGAATCAGAATGGGGGCCTATAACTCCGAACGTTCACGAATTTCCACAAACACCATTCGAAAGAACTTATCGAATTGCGTGTTCAATAGTATTTTCGAAACTGGTCTCAAAGGCGTGCCCTCCAGACTTCGGGGCGAAAATAAAAAAGGAGGGCCGTAATTCAAGAACTTACACTAACAAAGACCACCTAGAAATATAACTCTCGAGTTACGTCGCAGTTTTTACAGACCGAACGAGGAGAAAAAAATTATGCAGCGCTGAAAAACACAACAATCATTTATATATGGAAGCTATTTAATTTAATAATCCTTGGGAGGGGGGGGGGTAAGTCATTCTTTCTCTGATTTCGCGCGTTTTACTTTAGCAGTGACGTCATGTCTGATGCACAAACACATTTAATACAGCTACATGATTGGATTTCGAGAAATTTTTGAATAGAAACGTCTCAAAAATTGATTTTTTCACTCGGAAATTAATTGCCAAAATAGAGAATACTGTCTTGCAAAGAAGTATTATTTTGTTTCTTTCACAAAGTTTCATTTGGAATTCCGTTCGTTCGAAAATTAACTTCGCTGTCCAAACCACAATTTTTCTTAATTAAGTAAAAAAAAAAAAAACATATCCAGAAATATTCCTATTTTTTTTATAGAAAACTAATTATAAAAGAAATTACACACATACACACGTACAAAACCAGACAGTTTTATTCATATATGAAAATAGTTTTCTTGGTAATAGTTTTAAATGGGTTGTACATGTCGAAAAAAATTCATTTATGTAGCTATTTTTTCAAAACTATTGAACCAATAGATCACCTGTTTCTCCCACGTGCGAAGTTAGTTAACAATAAATCTCAACAGAGTTATACATAACAATTTTCGTTACATTTATGTGCGGGTTATATATGGGTTTGGGTTTATATTTCGTGGGTTTAAAATGTACGAAACTATTTCTACCCACCTTACTTTTCTCTGGCCATTTTTCTTCATTTAAATAACACATTTAATCTTTGAATTGAAAACTGTCGTCAATAATAATTCAGTTAATACGAATCCGAACTGGTGAAGAAACATTTTCCAATTCAATTCTATTTTTTAAAGAGAAATTTAGTTCACCGATCATTTCTTAGATCTAATGCATTCCAAATTTAATAAACATTTAAAATTTCGTTAGAAATATAAACTTAATAAAGGGTTTAGAATATTTAAAAAATGTTAGTGTATTCTACATAATTAGCAATACGAATATTCCAGGTATCTCGTGGTTTTACGTCAATCTTATAGAACAATTTTATAAAAAGACTAGCTGTTACCCGCCCGCTTCGCTGGGTATTTCATGATGTTTTATAAATTTTTACTGCTTATATATATGTATAAATTATTGATATCTAAGTCCTAGCATTAAGAATTCGATTGTATTGAAAAATATACTTATACCTTTAACTGTCGCAAAAAAAAGGGCAGAACTCATCTAATTTGTATTTTCTAAAAATCTCTAAAATTGAAGTATAGAATGATGTTTGCTCTTTCGTAACCCAAAAACCAAGTGGATTCCCGCAAAACCAATTTTCGGTGGATCTCTACTCCGTAAATTGAACATGCAAGCCAAATTTCAAGTCTAAATCTAACAGAAAAAAAGAAGTTTTACTATCAATATCCCCGTAATCCCGTTGAGAGCCGTTTTCCAAAATAACCGCTCTTAGAGGATTTCAATTCAACAAAAGAAAAATGCAAACCAAATTTCATTATTATAGTCCTTGTAGCTCGAAAAAAGTAATTTTTTTTGTCAATACGTCCCAGTAACCCCCTGCACCCCCCCTAAGAACTTGATTTGCTTAAAATACATTCTTAGTGGATCTCTATTCAACAAAAGAAACATGCTTAACAAATTTCAAGTATATGGGTCTAACAATTAAAAACATAATTTTTTTCTGTAACTCCTCTTGACCCCTCGCAAACATCCTTAGGGGTCAATTTTCGTTTCACTCTTTGTTAGAGGAACTCTATTCCATGAAAGGAACATGCCTACCAATTTTCAAGCAGGATGATCAAATAGTTTAAAAATGGAAATATTTATCGATTACGCCTCTTAAACTCCCGAAATTAAACTTGGTAGTTGATATTCGCAAAACCCATTTTGTAGCGGTTCTCTACTTTACGAAAGGAATCTGCTTATCAAATTTCAAGACTGTACGTCTAACAGTTTAAAAATGGGGATAATTGTCTATAACGCCACTTGAGCCCCCGCAACGCCACTTCTGGGTCTGTTTTCACAAAACCCATTTTGTAGGGGAATTGCACTCTATGAAAGGAATCTGCTTAGCAAAATTTGAAGACTGTGCGTCCAATTAATTAAAAATGCAAAAAAATTATCAATAACGCCCCTTGAACCCCCGCAACGCCACCTAGGGGTCGATTTTCACAAAACATATTTTGTAGTGTATTTCTATCCTATGAGAGGAATCTGCTTACCAAATTTCAAGACTGTGAGTCTAATGGTTTAAAAATAGAAATAATTATTTATATCTGCCCTTAACCCCCTGCAACACCCCTTGGGGTCAATTTTCTCCAAACCCGTTTTGTAGCGGATATTTACTCCATGAAAGAAACATTTCTACCAATTTTCAAGCAGCTAGGTCAAGTAGTTTAAAAACGAAAATATTTATCTATTACGCCACTTATACCCCGCAACGCCACTTAGAAGTCTGTTTTCACAAAACCTTCTTATAGCTGACTCTATTAAATAAATCTATTTATCAAATATAAAGACTGTGCGTCTAATAGTTTAAAAATGGAAATAATTATCTGTAACGCCCCTTAAGTCCCGCAACGCCACTTGGGGGCAATTTTCACGAAACCCATTTTGTAGCGTATCTCTACCCTATGAGAGGAATCTGCTTACTAAGTTTCAAGACTGTACGTCTAATAACTTAAAAATCGGAATTTATAACGCCCCTTAAACCCCCACCCCGCAACACCCCTTGGGGGTCAATTTCCCCCAAACCTGTTTTGTAGCGGATATTTACTCCATGAAAGAAACATTCCTACCAATTTTCAAGCAGGTAGGTCAAGTAGTTTAAAAACGAAAATATTTATTTATTACGCCACTTAATCCCCTGCAACGCCACTTAGAGGACTGTTTTCACAAAACTTTCTTATAGCTGATCTCTACTCTATGAAAGAAATCTATTTATCAAATATAAAGACTGCGTCTAATAGTTTAAAAATGGAAATAATTATCTATAACGCCCCTTAAGTCCCGCAACGCCACTTGGGGGCAATTTCACGAAACCCATTTTGTAGCGTATCTCTACCCTATGAATAGGAATCTGCTTACTAAGTTTCAAGACTGTACGTCTAGTAACTTAAAAATCGGAATTTATAACGCCCCTTAAACCTCCGCCCCCGCAACACCCCTTGTGGGTCAATTTTCCCAAAACCCATTTTGTAGCGGATATTTACTCCAGGAAAGAAACTTACCTACCAATTTTCAAGCAGGTAGGTGAAGTAGTTTAAAAACGGATATATTTATCTATTACGCCCTTAATCCCCCACAACGCCACTTAGAAGTCTGTTTTCACAAAACCTGTTTTGTAACTGATCATTATTCTACGAAAGGAATCTATTTATCAAATTTAAAGACAGTGCGTCAAATAGTTTAAAAATTGAAATAATTATCTATAACGCCCCCTAAGCCCCTGCAACGCCACTTGGGGGTCGATTTTCACCAAACTCATTTTGTAGCGGATCTCTACTCTCTGAAAGGAATCTGCTTACCCAATTTCAAGATTGTACATCAAGTAGTTTAAACATGGAAGCAATTATTTATAACGCCCTTAACCCCCGTAACGCCCCTTGCGTTTCGAATTTCGGAAAATCCGTTCTTAGCTGACGTCTACTCTATGAAAGGAACATGTCTACCAAATTTCAAGTCTGTAGGTTGAATAGTTCCGGAGATATCGTGATTAGTCAGTCAGTCAGTCAGTCAGTCAGTGAGTCGCTTTTCTCCTTTATATATATAGATGATGATTGTTTGAGTACTAAAAGCATTAGTTCTTGTGTATCGTTTCGAAAGATTTTTTTATTTATTATTAGCCGTTATATTGTCTTTGATAAAAATTTAAAACCTTTAAGGTACTTCCTGTTAGTTTATTTTGTAATATTTCTTCCTCAACCTTTTTTCTTCTTCTTCAATTAGTGACAAAGAAAAAAAATCAACTGTAATAGAGAATATATATGCTTCCATATATTCAAGAACAAAATAAGTTATAAATAATAAGAGTTTAATTATATGTTGCAAATAATAAAAATCATACCAAACTCGTTGAGGAATGTGTTTCTGTGCTCTGGAAATCCATTTGGAAACAGAACTATACAAATACAACTGAATTCTTAAATTTAAATTTAGGAGTTTTCATACAGTGAATTTCCTGCAAATAATTAAATTATTAATAAAATTAAAACTGATAATGACTTATAAAGCAGAATGTATGCTATAATTTAGCATTATTTTTTTAAAATTTTAGTACCTATGAAAACTCAAATTTAAAACTAAAATTAATTTAAAGTAATTTCAATTAATTTAATCGAATTTGTTATCAGATCTGTGTGAAATTGGATGGCATGTTTCCCAATGATATTCTATTAAAGGATTATCTGCAAGCATTCGAAGAAAAATTAATGATTTCTGTCAATTCATCAGTAAATATACAGTATATATTAATTACAATTACAGTAAAATTATAATTTATCTCAGTAAATTTATAAATATCAGCAAACTAACAATTATATATTTAGAATTCCAGAAGAGCTTACCTCACTTTATTCCACGTAATCAAAACAAACAAATATGCTGCCGGATACTTTACATGAATAAACACGTGACAAATAAAAATTAATCCAATGCGGACTTGTGGCTGACGTGTGATAATCACTCAAGACCCGCCGTGCAGAGGCAGAAGATGCACGTTAAGCACATTAAATTTACTTTTTTGTTTTAGAAACTTAGGAGATAGAGTTTCAAGCTCAGGTGTCGTCTTCGTCACTTGACCTTGGTTCTAAATTTAGAATAGTCGACGTAGCATTCAACACTGAATTTTCAATGCAATGTTCAGTGAGTGAATATTAACGTCGCACTCTTCAGGTATTCGAGGGCTTTTGGCGACGGACCTCGTAGCTTTAAACCACGGTCAAGTAACGAGGACGATACTTGAGCTGGCACCCCTTTTCCTCCTCCAATTCAGTGTTGAAGGAACGTTGTTGAATATTAACTGAGAATATTATCGAGATTGTCAAAAGAAATGTCGAACCACGAGGCTATGGTACATCAATTACCACTATTAATAACTGATATGTTTTGAATTCTTATCACTTGAATGGAACTGATAGAATCCTGTTCGAAACAGACCGTAACCACCCATTGAAATCACACTTATATATATAAATTAAAAAAACTGGTTTTTTTGAGGAAAATAATATTTATTGAAATGGACTGAATTTTAAATTCGTCATTTAAAGTTTAATAAAAACACGTATGCTGTGCATACAGATTAAATTCTAATTATATTTAAATTCGGAACAGAAATAGAACAAAAGGAATGAATCGGTTTTTACAATAAGCAATTTTAATAAGCAATATTTAGATTAGGCATTAACAATTAAAAAAAAAGAAAACATACCTCACTTTATTCGATGTAATCATAGCAAACAAATCTGTTGCCAGATACTTTACGTGAATGCATGTTAACCACGCTAAAATAATCCCATTGGTGTGGTGTGCAAGCTAGGAGAGGGGGTGCCAGCTCAGGTGTCGTGTTCGTCACTTGGCCATGGTTCAAAATTACGAATTGTGCGACGTTAATATTCAACACTGATTTTATATCTTCTTCGAAACTAAGCCTTCTAAAAATTTTTGAAGCGTCAGCAGTATGAACTCTATTCGGTATAAATAAAATAGCTTACGTATAAACTATCAAACTGAGATACAAGATGATGACCGGAAAGAAAAGGGTTCTTATAAAAATGGAATAAAAATTTTACTATATCGCCTATATCTTAGAGAATTGTCTTCCTTTTCTTATGCTTTATATTTGAGATGAACAAATGAATGCCAAATGTTTCAGAAAAAATCAAGATTGCAAAAATGCTTACAGCAAGATCTTTGTTTTAAAAAAATAAGAGCGTTATATTTATGTATATTAATAAGCAGGCAATGTATAACTTAAGCACAGACTTATCGAGTCCAAATGCAAAATCTAAATAAAATCATTTTTATGTAAATTTATAATTTGATATGCGCTGTGTACTTACACACATAAAAATGAATACTTCGCGAGAAGAATAACGGTATCATATGTCACATATTATTTTTAGGTATAATTATACTATAAGAAAATCAAGAGTCTCAACATTTCAAGAGTATATAACTGTAATCTTTTGAAAAACAAAACTAAACGCTCTCTACTTTGTTAAAAATTTCATTTATTTCTGGAAAAATATTACCATAGAAAATTGATGGCTTATTTAACCGTAGAATATTATGTTGGTGACTTATATTCAGTTCAGACACTTCACACCGAAATATTACTATTAAGAAAAAGGTTTCCCATATTTCTCGTATTAAAATTCAACCTCAGTTCATTTTAAACATTGGGCATTGGAAACTACAGTAGAAAAACAGCACAAATATATTTTTCATCCATATGCATGGAACGAAAGCCAATTATTCTAAAAAGATGATCTTTTTAAAAAATCCACGCAGATTTTTTTCAGCAATCGCGTGTCGAAATTCCGATAAAAATTAAATACTCTTTTTTAATAATTCCGCAAGCAATATCTGTATTATTTCTAATCAAGTCCATTTTTCTTTTTCGGAGAAAAAGAAACTGATCGGGGATTTTTATATTTTTATTCCTTTACAAAAAAAATGTTTTAGATTTCTCTTCAAAATAGCTTATATAAAAGAAAGAAAATGAGTTTCGCATAATGTTTTCTCATTTAAATTTTACAGTTGCCAGTGATTAAACCGTTAAATACGAACGTAAAAGAAATATAATTAAAGACAGCCGAATTGAAAACACAAAAAAAAAAAAAATTGGCAGTTATAGAGACTGCCGATAGAAGTGAACACTTAGAACATTTAGTATTAAAATTTAAAATTGCATAATGTTTGAATTAAAATTATCAACATCAATCTGGTTTTCACATCTATTGACACTCCGAGCAACAACTAAATGCATGTTTATATGTTTTTTTATTATTCAAATATATTGCGGGCTGTACAAGATCATGACAAAATATAAATTCAATTGAAATAACAATTAATATACAATCATATTATTTATGGATAGTATTTGTATTTACTTAAATTTCAATGTACTTAATTTTTAACATTATTTTAATTGTTTGCATCATTGTCATCATTAATTTCAACAATACTTAGACTTTTTGTACTTTCAATTATTTCGTTTTGTTCTAAAAAAGATACAACAGGCATATGGTAACTAAAGTATGAAAGGAAAATATTTGATTTTGATTGAAATTTATCTAAGTATCGCGTAAAAACAGCATCGATTGTCGTTTTATATTTTGTAGTACTGAGTTTTCGATCATTGGGCATATTTAAATTAAGTGTTTCATTAAAAAATTCAATTAGTGGTAGATTTTTATCATCTGCAAAGTTAATATTGGTCTCCACTTAAAATCATCGGTACATTATCATATTTTCCGGCAAATCGTTTTTCGAGTATTTCAGAACCTTCTTTTGAAAAATCATCAAATTTTTGAATAAAAATTGTTGTATCTGTCTCATAGATTTTCCAGGCGAAATATAAAAGACAACCATTAATATGTATTGCCCATTCTCGGAATCGCAACGAGCAATGCACAGTATATACACATTTATCTTTTCTCTAAATCCATTCAATTTCACTTATAAGATATACACAGCACTATACGTCAGCTGTATGGCTACAGATATACTGCTAAAAGTATGTCGGTAACGCGAACGCACGAGATTTCATTCATCCAAAAAGTGTGCAAGGCGAACAGCACACTGCGCATGCGCCAGTCAGAGCATGTCGGTGACGCGAACTCATAAGATTTTCCCATACCAAAAAGTGCTCAACTCCGCTAAAGAAGTTTTCACTTCAAAAAATTCTAGAATTTAAAAAAAGTAACGTTCTGGTTTATAGGTAACGTCTCCCGTGTGTGTGTGCTTTAAAATATTTCAGAAAATACCAGAAGAGCAAAATAATGACGACGGTATAACTCTATCTGATTTCTTTTTCATCCGATGTCGGTATTAGAAGCTCTTACATCGCTGGTTATTTTCCTTTTTTTTTTTTTATAAACAAATGTATAATAAACTCTTAGTTTTTTTTTCCTTCTACTTCCTCCCCCTTTGATTCGAAAATAAAATATGAAACTGTATCTTTAAAAATAAGTTATTTACAGCTAGATTTAAAACATTCTTGAGTTGTATTCACAGAGCACTTCTATCAGAATCTCGGAGTCATAAAATGGGCAAAATATTCTGAAGACGGCGCTGGCTAAAATAATTACTTCGAATGAATACTTTATTTTGTTAATTGAATCACTTAAAAAATAAAAGCCTGTTTTGCGCAGCGGAGTTTATCTCAATCGATAATTTGTTTGTAAGAAAAAAAACTTCAAAATAGAATTTTTATTATTATATGCATTTTGTAAAGTAAGTCTCTTCTAAGTCTAGTCTTTGACTTTTCTTAATTATTGCTCTTAATTCATATATTTATTTGTTCCTTCGTTGTTAATGAATAGAAAATCATTATTTTTAGTTAAATTTCTTTCAAGTAGTTTTGCAGGTCGATATATATAAATATTCATTTCTTTCATTGATATATAAATAATGTACCGTTTATAGATTTTCTCTAAAATTAGCCGAGATTAATGACAAGTAATTTTGGTTTTGTTTTTATTTTTAGGTAATGAACTTGATGCTAAAAAAGCAATGCAGCTCTTTCTAATTTGCCTGAAGGAATAAATAAAATATGCACTGCTTTAATGCAATTCAAAAGCAGCGTAAAAAGATTCCATCGAAAAGAAATATCACAAAATACACATTGATTAAATTGAAAGAAATATTTTTAAAAAAAATTGTTAACACCATTTTAGGTAATCGCATAAAAATAAGAGGAAAAAAAATATTCAATACTTTTAAGAAAATCAGATTGCCAAGACCAAACGATAATTTAATCTCGTTTTAAAAACTCTTTAAAAACCATGCAATGCGAATACAACGACAAAAATCCGAATAAGTTGAATAAGATTGAAGAGAATAAAGTGAAAAAAATATATTAAGTACAAATTAAAAAAAAAATGATTATTACAAGAAAAAATAAACTTCAGAGAAAATAAAGCATGTTTGCTTCTTTTTACCACAGTTGATTCACTAAATTCCATCGAAAACAAAAATTAATACTAATATTAGCTAAAGCAAATCGATGAAGTTTTTAATCTTTGAAAACGGTCGAGAATTATAAATTTCAAAAACGTCTGCTCTTTAATTTCTTTTAAATAAATGTTTTTAATCTATTTGTAATCTAAAAATCTAGATTATTAGTCGAAAAAATGCAAACAGTTAGCAGAATAAATTGAGATATAAAGACGTTTTCGACGTCATTTTATGTTTTTTTTATTTCACGTAGTTAAATCATAACGAATATCTTATCCTATTTTAAGTATTCGCAACTCAAATTCAAACCATTATTTTCGATGCATATTCTAAAGTACAGTAATGCATATATAATTTATTCATGTTTTCACGTTCAGTGCAGTGATAAACGCAATTTTTTTCCCTTTAAATAAGCTCGAAGGAAAAAAAATTGGGCGGACCAATATCATTTATTATAAAACGTAAAAATATTTTAAAAATACAAATTTTGAAAATTATATAATACTAGCTGTTACCCGCCCGCTTCGCTGGGTACTTCATGATGTTTTATAAATTTTTACTGCTTATATATATGTATAAATTATTGATATCTAATTCCCAGCATTAAGAATTCGATTCAATTGAAAAATATACTTATACCTGTAACTGTCACCTGTTGATAAAAAAAAGGGCAGAACTCATCTAATTTGTATTTTCTAAAAATCTCTAAAATTGAAGCATAGAATGATGTTTGCTCTTTCGTAACTCAAAAACCAAGTGGATTCCGCAAAACCAATTTTCGGTGGATCTCTACTCCGTAAATTGAACATGCAAGCCAAATTTCAAGTCTAAATCTAACAGAAAAAAGCAAAAGTTTTACTATAAATATCCCCGTAATCCCGTTGAGAGCCGTTTTCCAAAATTACCGCTCTTAGCGGATTTCAATTCAACAAAAGAAAAATGCAAACCAAATTTCATTATTATAGTCCTTGTAGCTCGAAAAAAGTAATTTTTTTTGTCAATACGTCCCAGTAACCCCTGCAACCCCCAGAACTTGATTTGCTTAAAATTTATTCTTAGTGGATCCCTATTCAACAAAAGAAACATGCTTAACAAATTTCAAGTATATGGGTCTAACAATTAAAAACAGGAATTTTTTTCTGTAACTCCTCTTGACCCCTCGCAAACATCTTTGGGGTCAATTTTCATTTTACTCTTTGTTAGAGGAACTCTATTTCATGAAAGGAACATGCCTACCAATTTTCAAGCAGGATGATCAAGTAGTTTAAAAATGGAAATATTTATCGATTACGCCTCTTAATCTCCCGAAATTAAACTTGGTAGTTGATATTCGCGAAACCCATTTTGTAGCGGTTCTCTACTTTACGAAAGGAATCTGCTTATCAAATTTCAAGACTGTACGTCTAACAGTTTAAAAATGGGGATAATTGTCTATAACGCCACTTGAGCCCCCGCAACGCCACTTCTGGGTCTGTTTTCACAAAACCCATTTTGTAGGGGAATTGCACTCTATGAAAGGAATCTGCTTAGCAAAATTTGAAGACTGTGCGTCCAATTAATTAAAAATGCAAAAAAATTATCAATAACGCCCCTTGAACCCCCGCAACACCACCTAGGGGTCGATTTTCACAAAACACATTTTGCAGTGTATTTCTATCCTATGAGAGGAATCTGCTAACCAAATTTCAAGACTGTGAGTCTAATAGTTTAAAAAAGAAATAATTATTTATATCTGCCTTAACCCCGCAACACCCTTGGGGTCAATTTTCTCCAAACCCGTTTTGTAGCGATATTTACTCATGAAAGAAACATTCTACCAATTTTCAAGTAGTTTAAAACGAAAATATTATCTTTACCACTTATCCGCACGCCACTTAGAGTCTGTTTTCAAAACCTTCTTATTGATTTTTATCTATAAAACGTCTAATGAAATGAAATTATCTTATATCAAGCACTCATTAGAAAACGATCTCATGAAAATTTAAAAAATAAAAAAAAATAATTATAACGCCCTTAACCCCCGCAACACCCTTGGGGTCAATTTTCCCAAACCCGTTTTGTAGCGGATATTTACTCCATGAAAGAAACATTCCTACCAATTTTCAAGCAGGTAGGTCAATAGTTTAAAAACGAAATATTTATCTTTACGCCACTTAATCCCCTGCAACGCCACTTAGAGGTCTGTTTTCACAAAACTTCTTATAGCTGATCTCTACTCTATGAAAGAAATCTCTTTATCAAATATAAAGACTGTGCGTCTAATAGTTTAAAAATGGAAATAATTATCTATAACGCCCTTAAGTCCCCTAACGCCACTTGGGGCAATTTTCAGAAACCATTTTTAGCGTATCTCTACCTATGAGAGGAATCTGCTTACTAAGTTTCAAGACTGTACGTCTAATAACTTAAAAATAGGAATTTATAACGCCCTTAAACCCCCCCCCGCAACACCCCTTGGGGTCAATTTTCCCAAAACCCATTTTGTAGCGGATATTTACTCCAGGAAAGAAACTTACCTACCAATTTTCAAGCAGGTAGGTGAAGTAGTTTAAAAACGGATATATTTATCTATTACGCCCTTAATCCCCGCAACGCCACTTAGAAGTCTGTTTTCACAAAACCCGTTTTGTAACTGATCATTATTCTACGAAAGGAATCTATATATATCAAATTTAAAGACAGTGCGTCAAATAGTTTAAAAATGGAAATAATTATCTATAACGCCCCCTAAGCCCCTGCAACGCCACTTGGGGTCGATTTTCAGCAAACTCATTTTGTAGCGGATCTCTACTCTCTGAAAGGAATCCGCTTACCCAATTTCAAGATTGTACATCAAGTAGTTTAAACATGGAAACAATTATTATAAAGCCCTTAACCCCCGTAACGCCCCTTGCGTTTCGAATTTCGGAAAATCCTTTCTTAGCTGATGTCTACTCTATCAAAGGAACATGTCTACCAAATTTCAAATCTGTAGGTTGAATAGTTCCAGAGATTTCGTGATTAGTCAGTCAGTCAGTCAGTCAGTCAGTCAGTCAGTCAGTGAGTGAGTCGCTTTTCTCCTTTATATATATAGATTACTGCAATGAATATAGCCGTGGTCCTGTATTCTAGTAAAAACACATGCATATTTAGGCAAATATATTTAAGCAAGCTCTACCTTTTTACAAGTGAAACGTTTATTAATTAATTAATAGATGCATTATTCACAGTTTAATTATGGACTATACTATGAATATAATTTTCCTCTCCAGATGTGGCATAGAGTAACCAGTAAATATTATTTCGGCCACACACATAACTCCTGCATCTAGCTGTTTTTCTTATAACAGCATTGTGTATTTCTTTCATAATCACTAATAAATACTTTTTGTTTCAAACACATCGTGTTTTCTTTTGATTTCTTAATTCCAAGGTACATTTTCCTGTGCAGTTTTAGATTTCCACAATAAGGAAATTTCAAAGCGCGTATTGGAATATTTCTCAAGGAAAAGTAAAGCATTTTTAAATCAGAAATTATGTTAGAAATTCATTTGTTTGATTGAATTATTGACTCATGAAACAATAGCTCATATAGAAACCAAAATAACTTACTTCTTAAAGTTCAATTTTGGAGACCTGAGGAATTAATTATTTTTAATACATTGAATTTGTAAAAAAAATCCATAAAACTCGTACAAACTCGAAAGATATACACCACAATAAATAAAATAGAAATAGTTTATGTACCTTGCTTGGAACATTACAATTT
This sequence comes from Trichonephila clavata, assembly GCA_019973975.1. Taxonomy (NCBI): domain Eukaryota; kingdom Metazoa; phylum Arthropoda; class Arachnida; order Araneae; family Nephilidae; genus Trichonephila; species Trichonephila clavata. The sequence goes on from BMAO01003445.1 coordinate 16,108, forward strand.
TGTCCATGAACTGGTTGCGGACCGGGGGTTGGGAACTACTGCCTTACAGTACTTATTTTCCCGTGTTAGTGAAAGTTTCTCAAGCCAGTTTTATACATATTACAAGATCCATAACAAAAACGACTGATTTAAAAGTGCAACCTTTATTTATATACTATGTATGTGAATTTACATATCCAACCCCCTGTGGATTAATGCTCTAATACCCGCAAAAAAAGAAAATACGCGTGTCTTCACGTGAGCAGTGTGGAAGTATGGAGTGGACATGACGTCCTTGTCATCGGACCATGATTGGAAAACTCTCTTACACAAACATCTTAAAACAAGAACAAATATTTTGATTAAGATTTCTAAAGGTAGTCACATAATAGATGCTTTTTCAAGGAATAGCAACAATGTAATGTTTGTTTTTATAGTGCAGAGTACATTTAAAATATAAAGAAAATCAAATACACAGAATTTAAGTTGACTGATGACGTTCAGAACCGTGATTTTGCAAAAGCGTATAAATGATTTTTTTTTGTTTTGTATCAATTGAATTAGAATATGCATATAAATTTATTAAAAAAATTATTTAAAAAAACTATTTCAATGATTTTGTTTGTTTGTTTTGGGGCGAAAAATGGAGAATGAATGACATATTTTCAAAACATTCTTCTTCTATAAGAATATTTTAACTATATATAGCTACTACAACTATACATATAGCTATACAGAACCTGGACTAGGATTTTGAAACATTTAGATTATTTTCAGAGTTATGATAAAATTGAAATAATTGGTTTTTTTTGTTTGTTAAAATTAACTATTTATAAGAGTAAAATATTATTTTAGAAGCACTTTTCAAAAAAGAAGAGTATTTTGGAAAATATGTAATTTTTTGTTCATATTTTTTGACAAAACATTGGATTTAAATTATATTTTTACAATAATTATGTATCCAAATGATTTTAAATGCATATTTTAAATCAAATGACACTAAATATCAAAAATTATTTATCAATACGCTTTTTCAAAAACATGGTTCCAATCTCAGTCATTCTCCTTATGAGAATTCGAAAAATGTTTATACTTTGGACTGTGTTTTAAAATGCTTGATTGTCGGGAAGTATATTTCCATCAGTAGAGTTTGTAATTAATACATATACAAATATACAATTACTAGCCGTTACCTACCCGCTTCGCTGGGTATTTCATGATGTTGTATGAACATATATAATATTGTAAACTATGTCCTAGCATTAAGTTTCCGATTGTTTTTAAAAACATTCTGATAACTCTCACCTCTTGATTTAAAAAGGACAGAACTTCTGCATACTATGAATCATTTCTAAAACTGAAGTAGAATTATCTTTTACGCTCCTGTAACCTCCTCGCTCAAAGTGGATTTCCACAAAAACCATTTTTAGTGGATCTCTACTCAGCAAAATAAACATACTTGATAAATTTCAAGTCTAATTCTAATAGTTCAAAAACGGAAAATTTTTACTCTATAACCCCGAAATCTGGATCGATTTCCGTAAGATCCGTTCTTAGCAGATATCAATTCAACAAAAGAAACATGCACGCCCAATTTTATTATTGTACGTCTTGTAGTTCGAAAAAGGGAATTTTTTTATCAATACGTCCCAGTAACCCCCTGCTCTTCCCCTATAAGTCGATTTCCATAAAATCCATTCTTAGCGAATTTCTATTCAACAAATGAAAAATTTTAACCAAATTTCAAGTATGTGAATCTAACAGATAAGAAAAAATATTATTTTTATCTACAACACGCCTTGCAACCCCTTGGGGTCGATTTTCGAAGAAAAAAACACCATTCTTAGACGAAATCTACTCCAGGAAAGGAGCACTCCGACCCAATTTCAAGGCTGTAGGTCTATTGGTAAGCAAACGGGAATATTTTCTATAACTCCTCTTAAGCTCTCACAACGCCCCTGAGAAGCCAATTTTTCCAGATTCCCTTTTGTAACAGATCTCTACTCCATGAAAGACACTTGCCTACCAAATTTCAAGTCTGAAGGTCTAATACTTCCGAAGATACAGTGATGCGTGAATGAGTGATTGAGTGAGTCGCTTTTATCCTTAGTACAGGGTGTCCATAATATAGTTGGGCAAAAAGAAGGATTTTTTGCATTTAATTTACAGGAATAAGATTATTGTTGTGAGGTAGAGAAATAATCCATCATCACAAATGACTGGGGTGTGGCTTTCTTTCTTTTATATATAAATGTCCTATCAGCAAATCAGTTCTAGCCCCAAATTTGTCAAGATGTTTTCGTCAATCAAATTAATTGTAGCGTGGATTCTTGATTATAGTTCAGGAATGGATGTAGGAAATGGACAAATGTACTCTTGATCCTTCGCAAAACCAAATGCACCGAAATCCAGATGTGAAAGATCTGGAAATCATAACGGCTACTAAATAAGACCTCCACGACCAATCTAAACTGGTTTCTCGTCATTGAAGTAAAATGTAGCATCGTTGTGGTAGTGATAAGGCGCGCCATCCAGTTGAAAACGGCAAACTACTGGCATTTTTCTTTGAAGATTGGCAAAAAGAAAATCTGTAGCATATCCATTTAAATAACTCCCATAGGGCGAATTCTTTTTGAAGATAAGCATTCAAAGCATTCACTGCACAAAACACGTTTACTATGGAACTATCCCTTTCATGTTCTAGGACGGCATGAGGATATCCCAATTCCCAAATTCTTATATCATAACACCTAAAGCCTTTTATGAATAAACTTGGATATATTACTGCTAATCTGACTTAAACGTGCTCATTGCCTTTAGTGTTTCGAAAATTCTTACGAAATTGCCCAACTGACTTGTCTAGACACCCTGTATATATAGATTTAGAAACCACACCATCACAATTGCGTATACAATGTACACAATGTAAATACTTGTTTTTGTAAATAGCAGTTTTTATAATTGGGATAAAAAAAGTGTCATCGGTTGACACTTCACCGGACGCACCGTAACCAGAGACTCGAAGTGAGCCCAAAGAGTGTTCAAAGTTTTATTCGAATAAGATGTTATATTATAATAAAAATGTTTCATCGAAGTTATAATACTTTCGAAGAAAATTCGAAATATTACCTTAGAAGAAAAAGAAACAGAAAGGGGACTAGAGGGCAAAATGATACCGAAATCTACTCGAATATATCTGAAACACGAAAGAAAAAAACCCCAATTGAACCTATAACAAAATAATAATTCTTCGAACAAAAGGGAAAAAACACCTAAATTTGGACAAATACAGAAAGAAAAAAAAAAAAACACGAAGAAAAAACAATGCGATGTAGGACAATATATAAAAATCTGATGTAATTTATAACAACTTGTTTTTAATTCTTTTAAATCTTCTCGAAAAAAATAATAAATTCGAATGGAAGGAATAAAAAAAATCAGCTTGAATACGCTCAAGACATGGAAGGAAAACATCGATATAATAAAATCAATTGTCTCGTCAAAATCGTTCAAGCAAATTCAATACAATGTTTTTAAAAAATTCTGAATTAATTCTTCGAAAAAAATTATTTAATCAATAATTTAAGCAAAAGGAGGAAAATGGTCGATATTTGCTTAAATACCATAAAAATGTTTGAAAAAAAATTAAAACAGCGAAACGGCAAACATGTCCAAAGATCTATCCAACTGGATCTGTTGCTCAGATTCTCACTCTGCCGATTCGGTGTTCCAGTGGTATTGGAATGATTACAGTACCCCCCCCCCCCGACTTACGACAGCGACTGGTTAAGCGAAAGGCATCGACGACACTTGCGCGTCCGTCCTCATCACGGGAACGTAGTGACACGCACCTCTTCCGCCTCCTGTGAGGTAGATGCGGCACAGCGCGGCAGACATCTCACCACAAGGTTTGTCTCGCGGAGCGGATTTCTTCGTGACCAGCGAGGCTCCCTTGCGTAACTAAATAGCGAGTGAATTAATTCATCGATACCGAGGAAGCGCAGAAGTGGAGCGGAAGAAAATCCGGGACGACTTGAAGTGGATCTCGTCCCCGTACGCTCAGTCTCTCGTGAGTCGGATTATGTACCCACAATTTAGTGTGGAAGTTCAGAGTGCGGTTGCATCCTCTCAGACCCAAAGGTGGTTCGGGAAAACTTCACACTTTTTTACAATACTTCAACAATAATTTCGAAAAGTAAAAGATGTACACCCTCCCTACAATCAACAGTTTCGTATATATTTTTTTACAAAACGTGCAGAATATATTTAAATTGAGAAGGATATAAATACATTGAGTTTCCAAATCTCTTTGTGAAAGGTTTATGCTTCCGGACACTTAAAAGAAATATTGAAGTGCATCAAAATATTTTTACCGTCATTACGGTATGTGTCTATAGATTAGGGGTACTCAACCTTTTTTTTCCGCCGGGCAACATTCGTGTAGCAGTCATTTCACGCGCTCCCGCGAGGATCAATGGGAGGAGGGGGGGGGGAGATGCTATGATACCAAGGACGTTTAAAACATGGAAAATTGATCCAAATATAAAGACTAATTTTTTTTGCTTCTATTTTATTACTATATTAATCTTTCCATGAAAAAACATTAAAGAAATCGGATTTATGTATTTCTTTTACCAGGTTATGGGTAGATTCGATATCCTTTCATCTGTGTTCAAGCCCTTTGTTTACATTCACTGAGGAGATGATGTGAAGGCAATAAATTAAGGAATGCCAAATAAGATTTGGTTTCGTATTAAGTGAGGATGACCATCATCCTTACAATTTTTAGCTGGAAATAACATTAATCAGATGTCAAAATTGAAAAAAAGTAGTTTTTGAACCATAGTAGAATGAAGGAGACTTGGTAAACATAACCAGGGAAGAGCTAGACTGATAAAAATATCACGAAACTACAACATTTTACAGAGAAATGGCATAGAAACAATGTGCAGGCAGCAAAACAATGAAAATTGAAATTTATGCCCTCATTAATGCATAGTTCGTCACCTGACAAAAAACCCATATATGGATTGAACATAATACTCCTGGTATGTACAAAAGAGAAATAAAAAATTATATAAACCTCAGGATCACACAGCTCCATGTAAACTGGTTTGTGTTCCAGCAAGTTATTGAAAAAATTTCCATGCCTGTATATCAACATTTAGCATCAGGTTCTAACACTTGATAGCTGTACAGTAGGCTAAGTTAAAGCTCTAGTGAAAGTTTGCATCTGGCGATAGTGCTCAAAACGAGTTTGTCTGCAAAAGATGACAATAGAATTAACTGTGAAACACAGTACACATACTATAATCTTTTTTACATTTGCATTGTTCTGCTTTAAAGAGTAGAAATAATTTCAACGTAATATAAGCCTCTAGTTTGGCTCTTCATTGGCAGAAATTTCGAAAAAAAAATCGTAAATTGAGTTTTGTTCAATATATTCAACAAAAGCCGAGCATTGTGATGCCGTGTCTTGAAATATCTGTACTGAAATCAAGAGATGAAGAAAAACCGCAAAATCCGGCGTATAACGCGCTCCTCCTTTTAAACGAAGAAATCTTAAACGTATGTGCACAAAACTTTTATGTTTTGAAGTCGCTTATTCAACGTATTCCAAGCTTTAGAAAAATATAGTACACTTCTAAACTACGGTACTTTTATAGGAATGTCATTTCTTTTAAATAAACACTATTTCGATCTATTCAGAAGTCTACTTTTTTCTATGCTCGTCTTTTTTTAAAGCTCTCCTTTTTAGACTTGGCGTATGACGCGCACCCGATACTTTTTGTGTCTAAGTGCGCGTTCTACGCCGGATATTACGCGGTATTCGTGACGCCTGTGAAAAACTTTTCAACTAAATTGAGATCTTTCACTCTGCATATTAAATATAATTATGTAATAAAAAACATTACAATGTCAAAAAATAGAATTTTTTCAAGATTATTTTTTAAAATTATTTGAGCCCGAGATGAATATCAATTAATTAAAAAATACTCAGGATCACTAAAAATCCAACTTTTGCTTTAAAAACTTTAACTTTTTTAACTTTTTTTTTTAACTTTTGCTTTTACTTTTGCCGAATTTTTTTTATTAAACGCTGCAGGAAGACCCTACGCGAACATCCGGTTGAAAAAATTAAATTCAAGTTTGGCAAAAAAAAAAAAAAAAAAAAAGGCAAAATAAAAAACCCCGGAAAAACCGTTATAGGGGGTGCAACGATCGTTTTCCGGATCCGAACCGGCACTCGTTCGACATGGCACCTACAGGGCTATCCGGACATGTCCTTTTCTTTTCGGTTCTCGAGATATGTCGAAAAATCCGTGTTTTCGGGCCCCCAGCAAGGGAAAATAAACGCGAATTACATCTTAATTTCGAAACCGTTTGTCGCATCAGCTCCAAAATCTAGATTCCGGTCGATCCTGGCAAGCGGAGCAAGAATTTGAAAATTCAGATAAGTTTTTGAGCACCGAGCCGCCGAAGACGACTTCGGGCCCCATTTTCCAGAGGGCCCGCTATTAGGAGTAGAAATTTGAAAATCGCAAGAGAGAAGACCCTCCACGAGTTCTACCCGTGACATTTTTTTCGTGGGTCCGGTGACGTAAGTTCACGCGTGAGGGCCCCGGGAACGTTTTTACGGGCCCCTACCAACGAGGCCACTTTTGGGACCAGAAACAAAACAATTATATTTTCGGGTTCCTCTCGACAAACCCTTTCTGGCCAGAGTCAACTCAGTTCCGTAACTGCGTAAGTTTCCGTTTTGTAGGCAGCTGAGTATTCGGCCAAAACGTCGAGTTTTTTAAAAGTCCTGTGATCGAAACGCGTGATTTGCCCCTAACTCCCGTAAAAACGGGTCTACGATCCTAAACTCGATATCGGACGAAAAATCGTTCCGAGACGCGCCGAAAGAAGTGTCTTCTGTTCCAAAAACGTGGAAACTTTTTTCTTATTCGTGATTTTTGAAATTTTTCGGATTCCCCCCCCCAAGTCCCCCGGTCGAAATGCTTTATTTGCCCGTAACTTCCGACAGAAAAGACCCACGGGCAAAAACTTCATATGATATTAAAAGGCGTTCAAATACGCACAAACGGACCTGTCGTTTATGGAAATCGGACATAAACTTCGGATTTCGGTCATTTCCGGCCTTCCAAAAACGTTTGTTTTTCGGTCCGCGGCGTTCGCGAAAAGGGGCCCGGGGCCGATACCGAACGTATTACAAAAGAACTTCTCGGAACGGACCGTTAGAGGTGTCGCTCGCCGAAATCGTACGAGCGGTTCTCTTCGCAGGAAGGGTTTCATGTCGTTTCGGGGCCCCCGTGGCCTCAGAGCTACGAAAAATTAGTACGAGACGCGGCTCAAAAGGTTATATCTGCCAGAATTTTTTCGCGACTCCCCTTTCATCCGTTAGAGCGTAGTAGGTTCTGATGTTTAGAGAAGGCCTCCGTCGTAGCCTCCGAGAGACTGCGGTCAAAAAAACATATTTTCGGGATCCACTTGACGAGACCTTCGGAGAAATGGACGGATCGAGTCGATCTCTGCGGAAATATAGGAATTACGGGTGAAAAACGAAGAAAAAAAACGTTATTTCGAAGGGACCCGTGGGGCCCCGTTCGAGGCCAGAGCTCCGAAAATCGAATCGCGAGCCGGACTCGACATGAACCTTCCACGGGTTCGAATTCGCGGGGAAACTAGCGCCGGTTCGGCCGTGACGGGTGGTCCTCTCGATACGGGCCCTCCTTATCGAAAGGGCCCTCTCGGTAGGTGGAGCCCGAACGAAGATTGGTCCTGTAGTACTCGAGTAGCCCTTTCGAACGGCGTATAGCATGTGCAGAAATTCCCGACGGTTTTCGAGTAGCGGAGAACCGAAATCGGCCCCCCCCCTAAATCTTCACCCCCGGAAAAGAGACCCGGGAGCTTGAAATCGGGCAGGTGGGCCCGAAAACGGCACAGCGCGAGATCCGTCGTGGCGATTTCGGAAAATTTAATTTTTTCCTAAAAAAACGGGATTCTTCGATAGCGGGGATCGCCGCGTCGCGAGCGACCCCGGGCGACGGAAAGGTGGGCCGACGAGTGGAATCCGACCTACGAGTGGAATCGGTTCTGAAAATAAAAAGTAAGGAAAGTCGGGCTGGACGGAGCATCGCCGAGTTGCAAGCGGCGACCATGGACGGCAGGCCCTCCGCCCCGTGGAATGCGATCGCTAAATAGGAGCCGCGCGAAAGTCGACGCAAGAACTTCGACCCAGAGCGCACCTCCGGAGGGCACCGATGGACACCCTCTGTGGAACGGGGTGCCGAATTTCGAGTTCCCGTACCGAAATCGCCGCAACTGCTCGATGCAGGGGCGCGACCACTTGCGCTTTTTTCGACATTCGAAACTCGTCCCCGGACGGAGAATAATGAACCGGGACCCTGAATGTTTTTACACGGACGCGTCGATGGGACCTCTATGCGAATATCCGGTCGAAAAAATTAAATTCCGGTAAGTTCGCACCCCAGGAAAAAAGGCAAAAAACCGGAGAAACGGATTCAGGGAGCGCTGCGGTCGACTCTCTGATTCGAATTGGCACTCGTTCGACGCGGCTCGTTTCGGGCCGTCCGAACGTGTCCTTGTTTTTTGAATATTCCGAAAAGTTTTTGAGATATTGTCGAAAAACTGTCTTTCACCACCCTGGCGAAGAAAAAAAAACACCCTAATTTCGATATATTTCCGGCATCGCTCGCGGGATCTTCTCCAAAATCCAGATTCCGGTCGAACCCGAGGAGCGGAGCAGGAATTCGAAAACTCCAGTAAGTTTCCGAGCCCGGGACCGACGAATTCCCATTCGGGACCCATTTTTTCCGGGGCCTCTATGGCTTTGAAAATTAAAACGGCGTTGCGTCTCGACGGGGCCCGACCGTGGATTTTTTTTCGCGTGGAAATCGGCAAAGGTTATAGAGTTAGAGGGCCCAATTAGAAATCCGGGCCGGTCACTCGGGGGCTCGGGTTCAAGACCCGAACTGAAACGAATCCTTTTTCGTTATCCTCTTGCCAGGAGCTTCCGGAATACGTAATCTTTAAGAGAATCGGATCGTAAGTTTCGGAATTATTCAGGAGGAAATATTTTTCTGGTCCGGGAAATGAAGGAAAAAAACTTTATCCATGTTTCGGGAGATGTGCCTTACTGAAATCCGTCGACATTATGAGCGGCACGAGCGGGAAATACGGTGAACGAGTGCCACGCACACTTCCTATTCAAAAATATGCAAATTTTGAATTCAAACGACTTTTTACTGCATTTTCAGGACTTGGAAACTTTTTATTTTTATCAATTCGAGATTCTTAATTTCCAGCGTACGTGAGGTGATTTTCCTCTATTTTCTTACAGAAAAAAAAAAACTTACTCTGCCCTCATTTAATTTTTTTTATTAAATTTATTTATTTATTTATTGCGTGTGATAAAAAATGAATTTTTTGGAATTTCCTGTCCAAAATGACCATTTCTTCGGACACAACTATTGAACCAATGGACTCACGAACATAAACTTTATATATTACTAGCTGTTACCCGCCCGCTTCGCTGGGTATTTCATGATGTCTTATAAATTTTTACTGTTTATATATATGTGTATAAATTATTGATATCTAAGTCCTAGCATTAAGAATTCGATTGAATTGAAAAATATACTTATACCTGTAACTGTCACCTGTTGATAAAAAAAAAGGGCAGAACTCATCTAATTTGTATTTTCTAAAAATCTCTAAAATTGAAGCATAGAATGATGTTTGCTCTTTCGTAACTCAAAAACCAAGTGGATTCCCGCAAAACCAATTTTCGGTGGATCTCTACTCCGTAAATTGAACATGCAAGCCAAATTTCAAGTCTAAATCTAACAGAAAAAAGCAAAAGTTTTACTATAAATATCCCCGTAATCCCGTTGAGAGCCGTTTTCCAAAATTACCGCTCTTAGCGGATTTCAATTCAACAAAAGAAAAATGCAAACCAAATTTCATTATTATAGTCCTTGTAGCTCGAAAAAAGTAATTTTTTTTGTCAATACGTCCCAGTAACCCCCTGCAACCCCCAGAACTTGATTTGCTTAAAATTTATTCTTAGTGGATCCCTATTCAACAAAAGAAACATGCTTAACAAATTTCAAGTATATGGGTCTAACAATTAAAAACAGGAATTTTTTTCTGTAACTCCTCTTGACCCCTCGCAAACATCTTTGGGGTCAATTTTCATTTTACTCTTTGTTAGAGGAACTCTATTTCATGAAAGGAACATGCCTACCAATTTTCAAGCAGGATGATCAAGTAGTTTAAAAATGGAAATATTTATCGATTACGCCTCTTAATCTCCCGAAATTAAACTTGGTAGTTGATATTCGCGAAACCCATTTTGTAGCGGTTCTCTACTTTACGAAAGGAATCTGCTTATCAAATTTCAAGACTGTACGTCTAACAGTTTAAAAATGGGGATAATTGTCTATAACGCCACTTGAGCCCCGCAACGCCACTTCTGGGTCTGTTTTCACAAAACCCATTTTGTAGGGGAATTGCACTCTATGAAAGGAATCTGCTTAGCAAAATTTGAAGACTGTGCGTCCAATTAATTAAAAATGCAAAAAAATTATCAATAACGCCCCTTGAACCCCCGCAACACCACCTAGGGGTCGATTTTCACAAAACACATTTTGCAGTGTATTTCTATCCTATGAGAGGAATCTGCTAACCAAATTTCAAGACTGTGAGTCTAATAGTTTAAAAAAAGAAATAATTATTTATATCTGCCCTTAACCCCCGCAACACCCCTTGGGGGTCAATTTTCTCCAAACCCGTTTTGTAGCGGATATTTACTCCATGAAAGAAACATTCCTACCAATTTTCAAGCAGGTAGGTCAAATAGTTTAAAAACGAAAATATTTATCTCTTACGCCACTTATTCCCCTGCAACGCCACTTAGAGGTCTGTTTTCACAAAACCTTCTTATAGCTGATCTCTACTCTATGAAAGAAATCTCTTTATCAAATATAAAGACTGTGCGTCTAATAGTTTAAAAATGGAAATAATTATCTATAACGCCCCTTAAGTCCCTCAACGCCACTTGGGGCAATTTTCACGAAACCCATTTTTAGCGTATCTCTACCCTATGAGAGGAATCTGCTTACTAAGTTTCAAGACTGTACGTCTAATAACTTAAAAATAGGAATTTATAACCCCCTTAAACCCCCCCCCGCAACACCCCTTGGGGTCAATTTTCCAAAACCCATTTTGTAGCGGATATTTACTCCAGGAAAGAAACTTACCTACCAATTTTCAAGCAGGTAGGTGAATAGTTTAAAAACGGATATATTTATCTATTACGCCCTTAATCCCCGCAACGCCACTTAGAAGTCTGTTTTCACAAAACCCGTTTTGTAACTGATCATTATTCTACGAAAGGAATCTATATATCAAATTTAAAGACGTGCGTCAATAGTTTAAAAATGGAAATAATTATCTATAACGCCCTTAAGCCCTCAACGCCACTTGGGGCAATTTCAGAAACCATTTTTAGCGTATCTCTACCTATGAAGGAATCTGCTTACAAGTTCAAGACTGTACGTCTAATAACTTAAAAATAGGAATTTATAACGCCCCTTAACCCCCCCCCGCAACACCCCTTGGGGTCAATTTTCCCAAAACCCATTTTGTAGCGGATATTTACTCCAGGAAAGAAACTTACCTACCAATTTTCAAGCAGGTAGGTGAAGTAGTTTAAAAACGGATATATTTATCTATTACGCCCTTAATCCCCCGCAACGCCACTTAGAAGTCTGTTTTCACAAACCGTTTTGTAACTGATCATTATTCTACGAAAGGAATCTATATATCAAATTTAAAGACAGTGCGTCAAATAGTTTAAAAATGGAAATAATTATCTATAACGCCCCCTAAGCCCCTGCAACGCCACTTGGGTGTCGATTTTCAGCAAACTCATTTTGTAGCGGATCTCTACTCTCTGAAAGGAATCCGCTTACCCAATTTCAAGATTGTACTTCAAGTAGTTTAAACATGGAAACAATTATTATTAAAGCCCTTAACCCCCCGTAACGCCCCTTGCGTTTCGAATTTCGGAAAATCCTTTCTTAGCTGATGTCTACTCTATCAAAGGAACATGTCTACCAAATTTCAAGTCTGTAGGTTGAATAGTTCCAGAGATTTCGTGATTAGTCAGTCAGTCAGTCAGTCAGTCGGTGAGTGAGTCGCTTTTCTCCTTTATATATATAGACTAGCTGTTACCCGCCCGCTTCGCTGGTATTCATGATGTTTTATAATTTTTACTGCTTATATATATGTATAAATTATTGATATCTAAGTCCTAGCATTAAGAATTCGATTGAATTGAAAAATATACTTATACCTGTAACTGTCACCTGTTGATAAAAAAAAAGGGCAGAACTCATCCAATTTGTATTTTCTAAAAATCTCTAAAATTGAAGCATAGAATGATGTTTGCTCTTTCGTAACTCAAAAACCAAGTGGATTCCCGCAAAACCAATTTTCGGTGGATCTCTACTCCGTAAATTGAACATGCAAGCCAAATTTCAAGTCTAAATCTAACAGAAAAAAGCAAAAGTTTTACTATAAATATCCCCGTAATCCCGTTGAGAGCCGTTTTCCAAAATTACCGCTCTTAGCGGATTTCAATTCAACAAAAGAAAAATGCAAACCAAATTTCATTATTATAGTCCTTGTAGCTCGAAAAAAGTAATTTTTTTTGTCAATACGTCCCAGTAACCCCCTGCAACCCCCAGAACTTGATTTGCTTAAAATTTATTCTTAGTGGATCCCTATTCAACAAAAGAAACATGCTTAACAAATTTCAAGTATATGGGTCTAACAATTAAAAACAGGAATTTTTTTCTGTAACTCCTCTTGACCCCTCGCAAACATCTTTGGGGTCAATTTTCATTTTACTCTTTGTTAGAGGAACTCTATTTCATGAAAGGAACATGCCTACCAATTTTCAAGCAGGATGATCAAGTAGTTTAAAAATGGAAATATTTATCGATTACGCCTCTTAATCTCCCGAAATTAAACTTGTAGTTGATATTCGCGAAACCCATTTTGTAGCGGTTCTCTACTTTACGAAAGGAATCTGCTTATCAAATTTCAAGACTGTACGTCTAACAGTTTAAAAATGGGGATAATTGTCTATAACGCCACTTGAGCCCCGCAACGCCACTTCTGGGTCTGTTTTCACAAAACCCATTTTGTAGGGGAATTGCACTCTATGAAAGGAATCTGCTTAGCAAAATTTGAAGACTGTGCGTCCAATTAATTAAAAATGCAAAAAAATTATCAATAACGCCCCTTGAACCCCCGCAACACCACCTAGGGGTCGATTTTCACAAAACACATTTTGCAGTGTATTTCTATCCTATGAGAGGAATCTGCTAACCAAATTTCAAGACTGTGAGTCTAATAGTTTAAAAAAGAAATAATTATTTATATCTGCCCTTAACCCCCGCAACACCCCTTGGGGTCAATTTTCTCCAAACCCGTTTTGTAGCGGATATTTACTCCATGAAAGAAACATTCCTACCAATTTTCAAGCAGGTAGGTCAAATAGTTTAAAAACGAAAATATTTATCTCTTACGCCACTTATTCCCCTGCAACGCCACTTAGAGGTCTGTTTTCACAAAACCTTCTTATAGCTGATCTCTACTCTATGAAAGAAATCTCTTTATCAAATATAAAGACTGTGCGTCTAATAGTTTAAAAATGGAAATAATTATCTATAACGCCCCTTAAGTCCCTCAACGCCACTTGGGGCAATTTTCACGAAACCCATTTTTAGCGTATCTCTACCCTATGAGAGGAATCTGCTTACTAAGTTTCAAGACTGTACGTCTAATAACTTAAAAATAGGAATTTATAACGCCCCTTAAACCCCCCGCCCCCGCAACACCCCTTGGGGTCAATTTTCCCAAAACCCATTTTGTAGCGGATATTTACTCCAGGAAAGAAACTTACCTACCAATTTTCAAGCAGGTAGGTGAAGTAGTTTAAAAACGGATATATTTATCTATTACGCCCCTTAATCCCCCGCAACGCCACTTAGAAGTCTGTTTTCACAAAACCCGTTTTGTAACTGATCATTATTCTACGAAAGGAATCTATATATCAAATTTAAAGACAGTGCGTCAAATAGTTTAAAAATGGAAATAATTATCTATAACGCCCCCTAAGCCCCTGCAACGCCACTTGGGGGTCGATTTTCAGCAAACTCATTTTGTAGCGGATCTCTACTCTCTGAAAGGAATCCGCTTACCCAATTTCAAGATTGTACATCAAGTAGTTTAAACATGGAAACAATTATTATTAAAGCCCTTAACCCCCGTAACGCCCCTTGCGTTTCGAATTTCGGAAAATCCTTTCTTAGCTGATGTCTACTCTATCAAAGGAACATGTCTACCAAATTTCAAGTCTGTAGGTTGAATAGTTCCAGAGATTTCGTGATTAGTCAGTCCAGTCAGTCAGTCAGTCAGTGAGTGAGTCGCTTT
>BMAO01003446.1:0-10469 GCA_019973975.1 Trichonephila clavata
TAAAAAGTGTCGCGGTTTGGCACACTTTATGTTATGGACTGTAAAAAAAATGTGTCGAGGTTTTGTCATTGTTTTATTACAGTGTCTATAATAAATAAAAAAATTTAAAAAAGTGTTTTTGTTGTTTTTTTAATTACTTTACTGTTTTATGAATACATATTACTACATCCCTTGGATGTGATGTTGATCATTGGGCGGTTGTTACTCTTTCATGCATAAATATTATTACACATTCCTCTATTTGGTCTTGTGGCTAATGTGTCCCGACCCATGTACCAGATCCTTTGAATACGTTCATGGATCGTCACTTGACCATGTGTTCAAATTACGCAAATTATGTATGTTCACCCAAAGATTTTTACCCTACGCTAGTTACTTTCCCCGCTTTCCATAAGTCGTATCAACTTTTGCGCCCCACGTTTGAAATTTAATCGTGGGGGGTGAGCAGCTTTCCGTATGCCATTTCCTTTTGTACACTTTTATCAGGGGCCCGTTGTCTTTACCGCTCTACCATTCACCTATGGCAATCACTGTAAAATAGGAAACGCCTCTCGTTTTACAGTCATTACCATAGGTTCCATACAGTCGGTCGAATAAATAGTTGAGCACCGTGACCTTTCAAAAAATGATTGAAAGTGGAAAACGACCTTTTTTGAAAGGAAACCCCATCCTCGGCTCTTTTTGTAAGAATCTTGTCCCCTACGTTGTATTTCAGGTCTAAAATCCCATGGCTCTTTTTGTAGAATCTTCTTTCCACCTACCCTCCCGTTGCGTTTCAGGTCTAAAATTCATATGATACGACTCTTTATGAATGCACCCTTTCCACTACCCTCCCGTTGTGTTTCAGGTAACCTCCACTTAGAATGGTTCTTTTTCACCTACCCCCGCGTGGTGTTTAAGTGGAAATCCACCTTAGGATTGCTCTTTCTGTATGAATTTGTCCCATTTCCCCCTTCTTTTTACCCTCATGTTGCATTTTCAGCTCAAACAAAGTCTGTCCGAAAGTCTGTCTCAGAGCTTTTCATAATGAACAAACAAACTTTTTTCAAATTCCTCGAAAAATATTTTTGATGGAGGCGAGAAAATTTTTCAGCCCATCCCAGACGAATGATTTAAAACGGGGGGGGGGGGTGATCCACAAATGAAATGGAGACATGTCAGGGGGCGATACACAAATGAAATGGAGACATGTCAGGGGGCGATACACAAATGAAATGGAGACATGTCAGGGGGCGATACACAAATGAAATGGAGACATGTCAAGCTTGGCGACACAAATGAAATGGAGACAATGCAACGTTGGTATGTCGAGAAAGAGACAGAATCATTCCAATATGGGTGTGTATCTTGTTAGAAAATTGGGGACGACCATCTCACGACTTTATAATCTTGGCGTGTCTAGGAAACACGGAGGTCTCAACTGGCAGCCAGCAGGCGAGTCCAATTTTTTTGTGTCAAGTTTTTAAAAGACGCATTCCAATCTTGGTGGATAATGTGGCCCGAAAAAAGGGGGACCCAGTCGACATGCGACTCGGTCCCCCAATTTTCGGATTTTTGAAGATTTTGGCTAAAAACATTTACCGATAAGACTTGCAGATCTGCGAATTTCCAACATTACGCCAAATCCTGAAAGTCTTAACGAAAAACATTTAGCATTTACCTGTTGCCATGGAAATTCTTTTTCCGTCAAAACTGCCAGATTTGAAATATTCAATACAAACCCAAACCTGACAGTTTTAACCAAAAATAAATTTCTAAACTCTTGACTGCATTCAGAAGCACTCTGATTTCTGGCTGCTAGCTGCTCGCCTTTTATATATTCTAGTGGGGTCACGTGAAACGATTCTATTGGTTGACGCTTTACAACCTTGACACTAATCTTTAACGTATCTTTGTGCATCTTTTTAACACAAGTTTTAAAAGAGAAGCCCTCCAACGTTGGCACCTTCCTTAACCCAAAAAAGGGGGACCGAGTCGACTCTGTGTCGACTCGGTCCCCCTTTTTCTGGGCCCATGGGCATTTTTACAGTTCAATATTTACAGTCCAATATTTACAATTCAATATTTACAGTTCCATGTTTCAATTTTTCTCACTTACTCTACCAGATCAGCCATCTGTCTGTTGCATTCGGCGTGCAGCTTTTTAAAGTTTTGCAGGTATCTGGCAAAACGGTATGACTTTACCATAGTGCACTCGGAAATGTCAGAATATTCATGCACCTCATCGTGCAGGTGATCTGGTAGAGCACGGTCGTTCAAGTCCTGAAACTTTGGCAAAGTTTCCAAATTTATTGTAAAGATCCCCAGCTGCTCAAAAATTTTACGCTGGTCCGACCCTTTGACAACGATGAGTCCCTGATTTCCTTGCGCCAGGTGGCAAAATTTGCCCCTGACACAAAAGGACAGGTATTCCAGTGGCACAGATCCAGGGATGTGGCTCTTCAAACTGAGGCGCTCGTTAATAAAACGGTTGGCCCGACAGTCTTTCGAGGTGGTAATTAGGTTGCAGTGATCCACCGTAATACAAATTACTTCGGGGTCCTTTCCATCCTCCGGAATCGTGGCAATGGACAATTCGATCGGCACAGGCTTGCCTCCATGATGAAATACATTAGCATGGGCGAAGAAGGCTAGTTGAGACATGTTGCTTTGAGAGAACTCTGAGAGAGAATGTCTCTGTCTGCTGATGACTCGCCTTTTATACTCTTTAGGGTCACGTGAATCGATTTCTATTGGCTGATACTCTCCAACATTGAAACCCTATCCATATCATGAGGCATCTATATATATTGGATTACTGATCCAACATTGAAACACTATCCATATCATGAGATACCTATTGACTGATTCTATCCAACATTGAAACACTATCCATATCATGAGATACCTATTGACTGATTCTATCCAACATTGAAACACTATCTATATCATGAGATACCTATTGACTGATTCTATCCAACAGGACCATGCAAAAACTACACGTGCCATCAGGCACCTTTCGATTGATTCTATCCATCCTTGGTAGAAATCTTGTGGCCTCTTTTTAACACAAGTTTAAAAGAGAAGCCCTCCAACGTTGGCACCTTCCTTAACCCAAAAAAAGGGGACCGAGTCGACTCTTGTGTCGACTCGGTCCCCTTTTTCTGGGCCATGGGCATTTTTACAGTTCAATATTTACAGTTGATATTTACAGTTCGATATTTCAATTTTTCTCACTTACTCTACCAGATCAGCCATCTGTCTGTTGCATTCGGCGTGCAGCTTTTTAAAGTTTTGCAGGTATCTGGCAAAACGGTATGATTTTACCATAGTGCACTCGGAAACATCAAAATACTCGTGCACCTCATCGTGCAGGTGATCTGGTAGAGCACGATCATTCAAGTCCTGAAACTTTGGCAAAGTTTCCAAATTTATAGTAAAGATCCCAGCTGCTCAAAAATTTTACGCTGGTCGACCCTTGACAACGATGAGTCCCTGATTTCCTTGCGCCAG
Source organism: Trichonephila clavata (assembly GCA_019973975.1). NCBI lineage: Eukaryota > Metazoa > Arthropoda > Arachnida > Araneae > Nephilidae > Trichonephila > Trichonephila clavata. The sequence goes on from BMAO01003446.1 coordinate 3,493, forward strand.
GTGGCAAAATTTGCCCCTGACGCAAAAGGACAGGTATTCCAGTGGCACAGATCCAGGGATGTGGCTCTTCAAACTGAGGCGCTCGTTAATAAAACGGTTGGCCCGACAGTCTTTCGAGGTGGTAATTAGATTTGAATGATCCACCGTGATGCAAATTACTTCCGGGTCCTTTCCATCCTCCGGAATCGTGGCAATGGACAATTCGATTGGAACAGGCTTGCCTCCGCGATGAAATACATTAGCATGGGCAAAGAAGGCTAGTTGAGACATGTTGCTTTGAGAGAACTCTGAGAGAGAATGTCTCTGTCTGCTGATGTCTCGCCTTTTATACTCTTTAGAGTCACGTGAATTGATTCCTATTGGCTGATACTCTCCAATCTATTTGCTGATTCTATCCAACATTGAAACACTATCCATATCATGAGATACTATTGATGATTCTGATCCAACATTGAAACACTATCCATATCATGAGATATCTATTGGGTGATTCTATCCAACAGGACCATGCAAAAACTACACTCGCCATCAGGCACCTTTCGATTGATTCTATCCATCCTTGGTAGAAATCTTGTGGCCTCTTTTTAGTACAAGTTTTTAAAAGAGATGCTCTCCAACGTTGGCACCTTCCTTAATCCAAAAAAAGGGGACCGAGTCGACACAAAAGTCGACTCGGTCCCCCTTTTTTGGGCCCCATGAGCAATTTTTTTTACTCTACCAAAGCTGAAACTTTGGAGCTCCATTCCGCCTGCAGCTTGTTGAACTGCTGCAGGTATTTTGCAAATTGAAACGATTTCAGCATGGTGCAATGAGACACGTCCCCTTCTTCGTGGAGGTCATCATGCATGGGGTTGGGAAAGGTTCCATCACAAAGGGTGTTGAATTTGGGCAGCATCTCCAGAGCCATGGTGGAGAGTCCCAACTCTTTGAATGTTTTTTGCTGCTTTGGGCTTTTGACTACGATGAGGCCTTTTCTACCTTGGGACAGCTGGTCAAACATGCCCCTCACGCAATATCGCAACCATTGCGCCGGCACACTCTTGGGCAGCGGGCGCACCAGACGAAGACGGGCGTTTTTGCAGGCATTGGAACGCATGTCTTTGGGTGTGGAGGTCAGGTCCTCGTGGTTCACCGTAATGCAGAGCACTTCGGGATCACTGCCATCCCTGGGAATGGTGGCAATCGATAGCTCGATGGGCACTGGTTTGCCCAGGTGGTGCAACACGCTGCATGGGCAAAATAGGCGGGTTGATTCGACATGTTGCTGAGAGAGAATAATTCTGCTGGCTAGAGGCTGGCGTTATATATGCTCGAGGAGCGTGACGTCAACTGGCATTCCATGTGCCAAGGCCTTTTGATGCGAGCGCTCCACGTGTTTTTCCAAAGCCCGTTTCCAAGGTTGGGGCATCAGCAGACGCCAAGGGAGGTGTTTATCTCGATGCATTTCCCAATCATCCAACCACGTTAATAATGTCACGTACACATCCACCAAACGCGTGCATTGCGTGAGATTCAACGCGTACGCCTCCTTATTGTGGGGTTGATACGCCTCCCAAACTCGGCGAGACGGGGGACGACCCAATTGAAAAAATCTCAACTCGACTCCTGGATCCCACGTCAAATCCAAATGACTCGTAAACACGACCACTGTTTTTCCAAACGACCGAGGAACGTGCACACCAAAATTGGGCTCAAAATAATGGTGTAAGGATAGTCTTGCTCGAAATATGTAACTCGATCCGGCCACCGACCCAGATTTCCAAAAACAATCGTAGTGCGAGAACGACACTGGTCCAATAAATTTTGTACCGAAACCATTTTTTCTTACATCCTCTTGTGTAATGTGTCAAGGTTGGTATTTTTTGGACAAAAAAATCAGACTTGTTTCCATAAAACAATTTTTTTTATTTACAAAAAATTATGTACAAAAAAAATGTACAAAACAATCATTATTTACAAATATTACATACACAACTGCCAAGATTTATTTGCAACACAAATTTAGAGGTTCTGTCACTTTAAACCCAACAGTGTATCTTTTCATAGGGTTCATTCTGGGCATTGTCAAATCCAGGGGTGCTTCCGGCTGCTCCATGGCCAACCCTCTTCAAAATGGTCCAAAAACGATATAATGTCATTATTTGGATCAAAGAGGGAAGGCACCGTATGAATCAGCTGGGGTTCTTGTGCATGGGCTGGGGGGGCTTCCATCACTTGTTCAGGCCCCAAGCAGTCTCCAAATACGTTTGACATTAAATGGTCAAACGAGGTCTCCACAGGTGGATCTGGAAACTGGATCTGCTGAGGTGGAAACTGGATCTGCTGAGGTGGTTGAGCCTTAGGTGATCTGGAAATTGGATCTGCTGAGGTGATTGAGACAAAGGTGGATCTGGAAACTGGATCTGCACAGGTGGCTCTGGCTTACGAGTCTGCTGAGGTAATCGAATCTGCACAGGTGGTCTGGTATTGTCTGCAGGGGGCTCTGGTAATTGAATCTGCACAGGTGGCTCTGGTAATTGAATCTGCACAGGTGGCTCTGGTAATTGAATCTGCACAGGTGGCTCTGGTAATTGAATCTTGTTGAATTGAGGTGGAATGGACACGGGTTGAGGAGCAGCCAAGGCAGGTCTGGCAATCATTACAGGGGGTCGCACGACCGGTGTAACGAGTATTTTGTGGGATTTTTTTGGAATCCTAAAATGTTTCTTGGAGGGAGGATACACTCTTCTTCCAAAGGTCGCTTGCTCGTCTCACCATGAGCCGGGGTCGGAGGAGGCAGTTTGTAGGCTTTTTGGTCATATCGGTTCACCTTTCGGAAATCCCCAGGTTGAATCCGCTCTGAACGAGTTGAGGAAGAATAGTTTCGGGAATAATGTCCACCCCAAATACGGTCTTTTGCACTGTGAGTAAAATATAATGAGTTCCTGCCGGGATGGGATACGCCGTATGGGGCTCCAACACTTTGCGATGATAGAGCATTTGGTCAAATGGCTCAAAACTCCTCCTATACAGATTGAGTTTGCTTTGATGCTTTAAACTGGAGGAGGGCAGTTCGTACAATAGCATGGGCACATGGGTTGTTTGGATCAAATGAATCTCTCCCGGTTTCACGGTGCGAAATCCAAAGGTAAAGCCAGTTTTGACGATAAACATGTTTTGGTGCATGAATCCCATCCGTTTGTCCGTATTCTTCAGCGGTCGATCGGGATTTCTCATTAAGCCTTGCGACACCTTATCCACGTCATCTCATCGGGTTCAAAGGGATTTTGGATCCTCGCGCCAACACGGCCCGCTTGAAATTGTCCATATACGATCGTCTGCAATGCCAACTATCGTTACAAAACATGACAAACACACGTTTCGTGGCCATCTCCTGATACAGGATGAATGCTTTGACCAGGCCCTGTCGAGCTGCATATTCCAACGTCTCGATTTTCTCAGGTAAGGTCACTGGCACCACGGTGGTGGAGAGGTGCTCTGGGAAGGCATCGATTGCGTCCATGCTGCTGGCGAGTCGAGAGCAACTGATTTGAAGCGTCGCAACGACCTCTCCTTTTATACGTTTCAGACAGGATGTGGGCGGAGCTTGCAGTCACCAATCTTGCTCACGAATGAAAAATGGGATTGATGGGTTGATGCAAGATGGCGCACATGCCTTGCACGGCTACCCAACGATGACAATGTATTTCGTTACAAAAGGGACATTCCCCCTGTTTCGTTCGTTGGCATTTAACAGCATCACAGGGATCATTTTGAACGGACTGGCTGAGCTCCAATTCGCTTGAAATTCTTTAAATTTGAGCTTGGATTGATGATCCGTCACACAAATGGTACCGACATTGAGGTAATGCAAATATTTAAATAGTTCGTTGGGACATTGCCGATCCAAGGCATACGAGACGACACCGTTGGTGAGCGTGAATCCCTCATCTCGGAGACACAACACGGCCAAACCTTGGCTGTGGAAAAACACTTGAGCCGACACATGAGACGTGGGAATCAATCGATGGGCATACGGGGGTCGCCTGGGTCTAAAATCAGGTCTACGATAGGGTGGTCTGAAATCGGGTCTGCGATACAACCTAGGATCTCGGGGCCCATTCTCGTTTCGTCGAAAATCTCGTTGAATGATGGAAGCTACCTTTCTCACAGGTGAATCTGCCCGTCGCTTTGGTGAATTTGACCTTTGCCTTGGGGAATCCATCTTTCGCTTTGAGGAATCCATCTTTTTTACAGGTGAATTTGACCTTTGCCTTGGTGAATCCGTCTTTCGCACAGGTGTAGCTATCGTATGCACAGGTGAAGCTACCTTCCGAATAGGAGAAGAAACAATTGGTTCAGGTGCAACAGGTGATTCCACGGAATCAGAGGATTCTTGAAATTCCATTCGTTGTCGAGACTCAATGAATTGTTCAGGTACCATAGGTGGTTCAGGTAACGATTCATAAATCATGGAATCCTCTTGAGATGGCTCATGGGATGGAGAAGCCACTGGAGTGGGTGGTAAAGGTGAAACAGGTGCTGGTAAATTGAACATGTCAATAAAATCATCATACTCTGGAGAAGAATCCATTGTGAACAATTGAGTAGGATGAGACGCGTGCAGTATTTGTACTCGTCTTCAAAAAATATTGAAAGCTAAAAAAAAAAAAAAAAAAAAAAAAAAAAAAAAAAAAAAAAAAAAAAAAAATTTTTTTTTTTTTTTTTTTTTTTTTTTTTTTTTTTTTTTTTTTTTTAACGTTGGCAAGTTTTCGAATAAGGTTGGAAAACCTTTTGAACAAGGGTTCTCCAAACATGATCTAAAGTAGAATGATTACGAGAGAACGTTGGCAGGTCGTGGTAACCTTGGTACTCTTTTCCATCGCCATGGGTTAATCATTTTGAGCTTTCGTTGGCTCTGTATCATTCTTTTCAATATTTTATCTACGACCAATGTACTTTGCAATTTATTTTTCAATGTATTCATTTCTGTGTTTAATTCGTGTTCTTTGGCTTTCCACTCGTTTTCTTTGTTTCCCATATTTTATTTTCAACTAATGCATTTTCCAATTTAAATTTTAATATCATTATTTCAGCGTTCAACTCATTTTCTTTTGTTTTCAACACGTCCTTTTCCTCTTTCACGAAGTCTCTTTCCTCTTTCAATATGTCTCTTTCCTCTTTCAATATGTCTCTATCCCTTTGAATGAGGTCGCATTTCGCTTTCATCTCGCTGAGTTTGGACCTTAACAAGACTTTTTGGTCCATGGCCCACTCTTGCTTTATCTTTTAATTTCATTCATCATGTTTTGTTGTTTGCGGGACAATACATACATTTCGTCTCGGATCCGTTGAAACAAACATTGACCCCCCTGGTTTCCCTCCTTTAAATACAATTTTGTGTTACCGTAGAGCGTCACGTACAGAGGAGTCTCTTCCCCTGTCACCTGGTATTGGAAAGGAAACACGCAATTTAAAAATTTAAATCCCGTCACGTGAATTGGTACATTCCATTTCAAATGACCCCACGCGTCTGGTAAACATTTAATCACCTTGTCCCAACTGGCCACATTTTTATTTCCAAGCTGTTCCAACAGTAATCTTTCCATTCCTCCTGGAAAAAGCGTACAGAGAAAGGCAATACTATGCGCGTGCAAGGTCGATTCATGTGGAAATGGGACCATTGTTCCGGATTCATAATTTTCGGGAATTTACCCCCGTCACACGACGATTTGGTTGGCTCACGTACACAATGGTCGAACAAATGAAAGGCACTCTGAATCTTGACACATTTTTTGGCCCGACCAGCAGAGGGAATTCATAGCGAACTTTACCCTTCCAAATCTCTTCAAACGCACTTTCTTGCTCACACGCCAAAATCATGTGTCGATGCTGTATTTTACCCCTCTCTGTCTCTAATCCATCGCAGAGACACCAAAAGGGTAAAATGACAAATTGATTCCGAATCATTTCCATTTCCTTACAAAACGTATCAAAAATGTTGTGTTTGACCATAATGTGAAACCATACCCAATCTCCTTTCAAGTAGCGCTGAATAATCCCCCACACATCTTTGCCCAAACCATTGTCAAATTTTATTCCCTCTTCCATAAGTCGGGTTTCTCAAAGATTGAATCATAAAAATTGTCCCTCAATCTGGGACGACCGTACATTTCACGAGGTATCGGTTGAAGTACCTACACCCACATACTTCTGGCACCCTTTCCTCTTCTTCCGTCTCCTCCTCATTGTCCGAGAATACCCAGACATCTTTGGCTTCGTTTGCAAAACGTTTCAAGCACGATAAACGTGATTTATGTGGTCGGGATGATTCTTTTCTCCATGATTCCAGTGTTTTTTACCAAAACAAAATACGCATTGCTTGCGAAAATTTAAGGAATGTTTCTCGGATGCATGTTTGTAATAAAATGACCCAATGTCATTTGCTCATGACAGTTGGGGCAAACTACTGGAGTGCTTGAAAGTGTCTTGAGATGCCTAAAAAGGTTCTGTCTGACATTTCAAAAGAATGTGTGACATCTCAAACGTCATGTAATACCTCGAGTGTCAACCTTTATAGAACACTAAAAAAAAAAAAAAAAAAAAAAAAAAAAAAAAATTTTTTTTTTTTTTTTTTTTTTTTTTTTTTTTTTTTTTTTTTTTTACTTGCATCGAACATTTTGACAGTTGAATGTTTACTTGCATCGAAAAGTTTTTGGACATTTGAATGTTTCCTTGCATCGAAATTTTGACGTTTGAATTTTTCCTTGCATCGAAAAATTTTGACGTTTGAATTTTTCTTGCATCGAAAGTTTTGACATTTGAATTTTTCCTTTCCCTTCATTCCATTTTGTTGGGTTACATTTCCCTCTTTGGGGTTTTCGTTTACCCTCTTGGACCTTTTATTGAATCTGTCCAACGTTGATGGGTGTTGATTGTAAATTTTCAACAACCTAGGTCCTGGCGATGGACATTTGCTTCCTTTACGCATTTTCTTA
>BMAO01003447.1:0-26180 GCA_019973975.1 Trichonephila clavata
ATTGAAGATTTCTAAGAAGGGATCAATCGACGGTAATTAAATCCGGATAAGGATCGCATTCAAGGACTCAAGTGTAGGACTCGACGTCATAAAAGTACGGTATCGTGATCCTTATTTAAATAGAAGTTTAGCTTATTAGTGCGCGACGTAGTTATATTGAGCTTGTTTAAGTTATTGTGGAATCAGTTGAGGGTCCGTATTATTATCCCCAGGTAACGAGTCTCCCCTCCACGCTCTTCTATCTGATCTGTTATTTAATTAGATTATTATTGTGTTTGCTTGATATTTTGGTGACAATAAAATAATTAGAGTGAATCATGTCTACTGATTATTTAGTTCCTCCCACACACCTAGCTGGGTCCTAGGGTAGACAAGGGGGTTCAGAGGGAAGCAGGAACCGACAGGCATTACAGTTGCTGTCCAGGTTACTCGACTGATCTTTGATAAAAATACATCAGAGGGTCAGAGCTTCGATTGGACGACCATTCATTCCTTACATTCTGTCGTCGTCACTCTCGGTTGACCGTTACATTCGGTTCATGCATGATTAACCCATTCTTGCTAATATCTGGAAATGAAACTTTTTTTTTACCCGTTTATCGAGTGGTTATGTGATTTGACAATCCTTGTTTTAATGCAACAGCGCATCCACTATCAAATGGTGATATCTGCTATTTTGCTACGTTTCCCTATTTCGTGCATGTCCAAGAAATGAGATCCGTGGGAGCAAAACCACATTCACATGTAATTCATGCCATAACTCTGGAATGTTCTCTGTTTTATGCATTATCTGTATGTGATCCATTGTAATTCACTGGTGCTCCAGCTAATCAATTGTGGACCACTAAAAGTTTATCATTTGCGTATTCTACTATAAGATATATGATTACACAGTTTCGTCCCATTCAAATAACTTCTTTGAGCGTTTCTCTTTATGTTATAGTGTGACATAAATAAATGTACAATTGTAATATAAATAAATATTCAATATATGCATATTAACAACAGGTAACACAATTAACACAATGGGGTTATTGTAAATTCTTTTATTAATATGCAATTTTCAAGAAGCATTATTAAATTTTTGTTGCAGTTCTCTTAGTTCTATGATCACTTTTTTTAGCATCATGTATTTATAGTTATAAGTTTTAGGTATTCGAGAGAGTAAGTTCAAAAGTCATTAACAATTTCCTATTTGTTTTATGTTTGTACAAAATATAAAATCAAATGTTTTGAAATCTGTTGTTTGCTGGAGCTCTTCTTTACAATAACATCTTGTACATAAGCACTTTTTAATTAAAGAGCTATTGCAGTTTTCAGGCAGGGATTTCAACAACTGGTTTGTCCATCAGAAGGGCAATCAATAATAACATACAAATAGTAATTTCTTTTTTTCTTGTATTTGCCTAATTGTTATTTTTATTTACATCACAAACACCGTGTAATATATAGAACAGCCAAAATCATACTTAAAAATCAGACGATGATGTAACACACAGCACTTAGTTCATTAAAAAAGAGTGTGTGTGCCACTGTCCCAAACGAAATATTTAATTTCGTCGGTATTAACTGTTTTGAATTCCCCATCGGATGGGGAAGATGTGCTTAAAATTCCCTTTCGTAGGGATCACCAAGAACCCTTGGCCCAAATTACTAAAAATTGCAATTTTCTTTAAAAAATTATTTCGTATTATAATGGTGCCTAAAATACAAATCAAAGTGAATTTAAATTTAATAATCTTACTCTAAATGTGTTAATACTAAGTTTTGATTAAATAAAAATATACATTTACACACACCATCTGATTCGAAATTTTTTCAAAAGCTTATTTTATAGAATATGTATGCCTTAAAATAGTATGCATATGGTAGATTTTAACCTCCACGGTGATATATCTCACATACTAAATTAGTATTTTTTTTATTTTAAAGCCTCCCACTCCCTGGAAATCGATATTAACATCTATACCCTTCTGGGCGTTGCTTGTTACTCATTTTGGAGAATCCTGGGGATTTTACACTTTGATCATTCAAATGCCGATGTATTTATCAAACATTCTGCATTATGATATCAATCAGGTATGTGTGTTATTAAAAAGTAATATATTTGTGCCTTTGCAAATGGAATAAATCGCTAAAATTTCATGAGAATTTTTAATATATTTTCAAATAAGTTGGAAAAAAAACTTTTAGAGTCTCAGATTTGATGATTAAGTTATTTATTTTTTTATCAATGAAGTGGAAGCAAATGCTCGCCTTGTTTGAAAACTTTAAAGTTCATTTTGATAAAGAAGGGAAATGACCATTGTTCAAACGTTCGTTACGAGCCTTACGCAAATAAACGGGAAAAAATTATATGTTTGTTAGCCGTCATAAATAAAAAATAATTTCAGTTACCGTATTTACTCGAATCTAAGACGCCATCGATTCTAAGCCACACTCAAATTGTTAATTTTTTTTTTAAATGTTGTCATTGATTTAAAGCTGTACCCTCAATTCTCTACACATTTTTGAGGGGGGAAATAATAAAAATATGCAAATGTTCTTCAATTCCGATATCTCAGAAATTAAAATAAAATTTAATGAAAAATAATTAGAAGATTAATTTATTTTACCTGTATCAAAAATATTCAAGTACATACATGGATTTATAATTACTTTAAATATCAGCGTAGACATTTCCTCACACGGTGTCGTTTTCCTTGCAATCCAATGCATTTGTTACGAAACATTTTTTAAAGGAATGTATTATAGAAGAATGTAAATTAATTAAAAAAGACTGTTGAACATTTAAATATTTATATCATTTTGCTTATGCCATCGACGTATATTTGTTTCATCCGTGTCAAATTTTCAGTAGCCACTGCTCTGTTTCCATTTTTTTCTGTTAATAAAATTGCCTCCATTTCTGTACTTGCATCATAGTGTACTCTCTTTTTTCTTGATACAATTACCGATATTTTTTATGTTTAGGTGATTAAAAGAAAGCATCCGTATACAGAAATAATTTCCTAAATATGAGCAGACAACGATGTTTAGTATTGACTGAAAACTAGAGAATTACTGTGGAATGGGATAAGTCATCGATGCAAGTGGCCAGAATGGACGGTTCCAATTTTTTATTTTCAAAGGGTGGAAATTCACACCCCCCCCTACTCCAACAAATGTTTGCCTTCGATTCTAAGCCACACCCGATTATCAGCAACATTAGCACTGGAAAAATAGCGTGGTTTAAATTCGAGTATAAATACCGTATTACAAAAGACGTTAGTTATACGGTTAGAGAATATTTTCAAACTCCCTGCGTGCTCTTTCCTTTCTTTAGTAAATATTTTTACAAAATGATTAGCTCGTTATTAATCAGTTGTGCGTGTACCTGGAAATCATGTTTATTCAGGTGCCGTCTTTGTTATTTCACAGGGATTCAAACGAGGTCCTTCGCCAATAGTACTAGTGTTGCTTAGATTACTACTTAATAAAAAACAAACCATTCAAACTAGTACGAAACATGTAAGTAATGTACTGATTTGAACTTTGAGTTGTGCAATTATTTTCCATTTTGTTCTGTCTAAGGTCAAAATACAGTGAAAATCTTTTGACACGAAACTGAGGAGATTGTAATATTTGTGCGTGTGTGTGCGCGTGCGTGCGTGCGTGCGTGCGTGTGTGTGTGTGTGTGTGTGTGTGTGTGTGTGTGTGTGTGTGTGTGTGTGTGTGTGTGTGTGTGTGTGTGTGTGTTACTGCGAAAAAATTATGACAGTAAAATATCCAACTATGAAGTTTATTTGAGTACATTTTATTTACATAGATATGTATACATGCGTGTATTTAATGAAAATCAATGAAACAAAAACATTCACAAAAATTAAATAAAATTTTCAAGGTATTGAGAAACAAAAGTTATATTCACAGTTTTTGGAAAATAATGTGTTATTTTTCTTTGCATTGTCTTTCTTAGCATCAAATGGTCAACAAACTGTTCAATGTCGTAAATTTTGTTGTTCATTTCACCATTGGAATGTGCGTCTAAATAACGGTGCATACTTTTCATGATGTTCTTCATTTCGGATGACGTTGAATCAGAAGCTGCATTATTCATCTCATTTTCGTCGTCGGAATCTGCATCAATGATATTTTTTGAGCTTCGCGCAAACTCCAAAATGTCTTTGTTTGCCATAATTGAAGACGTACACACATTATATCATCATCTACCGCAATCGATTCTTCCGATGATGAACCTGCGTGGCTGTTTTCCGTGTTTCGTTTATTCCCAAAATCGAAATCTTTTTCGTGTGAAGCGATCTTTCGTTTCATATTAAGAGAAAAAACATGCATGAAAACACATAATAGTTTGTCGGAACAGTTGTATTATTTCATGTGAACCAATATTTCATCTCAAGAGTTTTAGTGTCAAACGTATTTTATTGTATATGTTGTTTTCCTTACACGGAATGTTAACTATGTGTTTTCACCCATTTTATAGCTTCATTTATTCTGTATTTTCATTAATTCGAACAAATTAGAGCCTCACCCATTCCGAATTAATAAGGTTTTACCGTTTAAGGGCAAATAAACGCACAATACCTAATCATCAACGCTACAATTTCCCTCTCACTTTCGCATTCAGCATTCAAGAAACAGGAATTACTTCATAACTACACATAATTCATAAATTCCTGAACAGATATAAAGATCTACTTGGGTTGTTGTTTAATTATTTTTTAAGTTATTGTTTATTTATCAAGATAAGGTTACTTTTGTTTTGAAATATTAAAACTAGCGGTTTGAAAAGATATTTGATTTTAATCAGAATCTTTTATTAGTTTTGATTCATTTCTCGCGTTTACTCGATTTTAGAACGGAGCTTTATCAGCGTTACCAAGCCTGATGCTATCTATTGTATCCATCCTCGCCAGCATTCTTGCCGACAAATTACGAGCCAAGGGTAAATGGCGAATAACAGCTATACGTAAAATCCTCAATTCTATTGGTAAGTTATTTTCTAGATTTTTCAAATTTATCATTTCATATTTCGGTTTGAAAAACAAAAGCTTAATCTTTGATCTTTAAAGAAATCATATATATATACTCATGTCCAAAATTAAAATCACAAACACAAAATCTAGAAAAAAGGATGAACTATTCGCTGTGTTGCCCAGAAATTAAGCACATAGACGTATTATAGTGTGAGAAAGAATATAGCAACATAACCATATAAAAAAGATTTTAGTTTTGAATTAAGATACAGAGGATATATCAAAAAGTGTGAAATCAGGAAACGGAGAGAAAAATTTAACTCATTAAAGTCTATCTAATTTAAAGTGTGACCACCGTGCACTGGTACACAAGTTTCATAATGAGCTGCCCTACTACTTATGAGGGTGACAATAAATATTTGTGGCAACAAAACCCATTCTTCCAAAAGCACGATTATTGAATCCTAGGAGATCCTGTAAGGGGGCTACCTTGAGAAATGGCTTTTCCTAGGCCATTCCAAATATGCTCAATAGGATTTAGATCCGGAGACCTCAAGGACCAACCTATATGGCCAATATCCCTTCCCTAATGAAATTCATCAGCAATGTGAGTTCTCTATGGCCGCTTATTTTCGTCCATAAAAATGTAGTCCGAGCCCTTAGCACCCAGAAAAACCTCATATAGGCTTCCAGGATCTCATCCATATTTCGCTGAGAGTTGACAGTACGCGCATCGATAATATACAGGGATGCACGACTGCCCAACATTATTCCGCCTTACAAGAATTCCTTTGCCACGAAATCTATCGATTTTTGTTATGTAGGGGATGAAAGCGAGCTCCACTTTCTCTCCAGATGAAAACTCGACGAGAATCAATTGTCTGGTACATTTCAACTAATCACTGAAAAGAGCATTCCCCCCTTATTGTGGTGTCCATGACTGACTTTTTCAGTTCCACGATAGCTGATCTCTCCTGTAGGATGCAGTCAAAGGGACACACAATACTAGACGCTGGGCATAAAGGACAATCTCTGGAAGAAGGCTGTAGAGCATTTGCCCGCAAATTCTTCTTCCAGTTACAGCAGCAAGGTCACAAACAAACTGAGGAGTCTTTGTCCACTTACGTCGTCGTGCGCTTAAAGACAAGTAGCGGTCCTGTGCAGATGTTGATACTCTATGACGACCATGTCTGACTTTCCTGGTGACAATACCACTTGTTTGTAATTGATTCCACAGCCAGGGAACCATTTTCGGGTCACTTGTAACGATCAAGCCACCTCCGCTTGAGACTGGCCAGCTTCAAGCCTGCAAGCGTCTTTCCATCTCAAAAATCATCTGAACGGTAATGAGTAGTCATCCTCACTGCTAACTGGCTAACTTGTTTGTTTTAACGCTATATTCACTAAACTGCAGGAAAAATTCTCATTTGCTTAAACGGTCTCAATCCAGTAATCCTGCAAAAACTAAAGCTAAACGACATATTTTTTCCGAAATTAAAGGTTAATATTGTACTACCCGTTCTTTAAAATATATAAAATCCAAATTTTTAAAAGTTTTTCTTTGGGCAATTTAAAATTATGACGAAAAACATGTTTGCGGCTTTAATTTTGGACATGAGAGTACATATATACTGGATTATTTTAATTTTTTGAGTTGTATGTTTTTATAATGGGGAAGTTTAATGAAGTATTGCAGGAAATCTACTAGTTTGATCATGTGTATTATATTCATTTAAGCAATTTATGAGATAGGGTCTCAGGAGTGCTTGTTTCATAGCGAAACCACTGCGCGTCTACTACATTGAAACAGGTTTATTCGCGAATTTACGATTTGTATTCGAAATGATTTGGGGTAACGTGATCCCCTAAATCAGTGATAAATGACTGTAAGATATTTTTAATTAATAAATCCTAGATATGATAAAGGGTAATATTGTAAAAACAGTATTATTTCATTGATTAAACAGGAAAAATTAAAAAGTTAATTAGTAAAAGCTATTTTTTATTTTAGCAATTAAGTATTATTTATTATTAGGAATTAAGTACTGGTATTGCAGAATAAATTTTCCAAAATTAAGGGAGTCACTTCACAAAAATCGGTGCAGAATTGATTCTTGAATCTTTATTGGAGAATGAAGTAAGAATTTTTCTGCTTCTAATACAGTTTAAATATTTATTCTAATCAATTAGAAGCATTTAGCATTCAAAATTATGTTGCTGGCATGCATTTTACTTTAAAGGCTTCCTTATTTACATGAAATCTCAATTTCTCAAAAGTGTAAATCACAACTTAAACAAAAAAATTTTGAAAATTCTACTCATTTTGATATTTTGAGCACATATTAATACTTTAAATATTTTGTGAGTGCGTGTGTGTCAAAAAATTTTTTAAAAAGTTTACAGGTTAAAACGCACATGAGTTTTCATCATTTGGCAGCTTTTCCCACATATGACCCCTCAGGGAGCTCATCTTCTTTAGATGAATACGGGTGTCACAACCCCGAGGTTCCCCAGTGATCTTTTCCTTTTCCCAAGGGATTTACTGTCTTTGTTAAACACGGGTACCCTAGTGATCCTTCTCTGTTTTAGACCCTCTTACTTGTCATTAAATTTCCTCTTTCTTTCCTTTTCCCGTCCAGACCCCAGTATAAAATCTTTAAGTGTACTGAAGCTTATATATAGATTTCCTTTGTTTTGTTTAATTGTAGTATATTAATTGTTTGAGCAATTAGTAGAATTACTTATAATTTAATGCCCATAACATAGTTCGGTTTGATTTTTTTATTTGGTTACATTTAGCATTATTTTTTTCCTTCGATTTTTTTTCAATGTTCGTGTTGCTCATTTTCTACTAACACCGTTAGTTTGCCAACCCACCCGTTTCCCGTAAGGAGGAAAATGGTGTCCTGGGTATACCTTATGCGTTCCCTTAAGCCCACGCTTCGCTGTAGACGGGAGGCAGGAGTGAGCTCGCTCCTGTCAATCAGCTGGTGATAAGTCTCTTCGGTGACATTGCTGTAGGGTTAGTGCTGCAGATAAAAGGCTTCGGTTTACTCGTTGGATCCTCACCCTGATGCTGTATAACTATAACCTGGGGAAACTTCTGGTAAGCATCATGCCTGATTTGTGCCAGTTTGCCACTGCCTCCCTTGTTGGATTCCGTGGTGGGTGGAGGCACGCCAGGATGAAGAGTTTTCCCCGCTGATGGATCCAAATCCGTTGTGCCCGAATAAAAGCCTCGTTTTACACAACCTTAACATAGACAAAATTGTGGCTAATACAAGATTTGTATTGATTTCCCTAAGTATCAATGAGATGTCTACAAAATCACTTTTTGCTATACAAAAAGCCCTCATAGGAATATGTGGTGAGCCAAAATCCGTTAAAAGGATACTATCTGGTGATCTGCTGGTTGAAATTAATTTTGTAGTTCAAACTAAATAATATCTACTTGCCAAATCTTTTCTCAATTCTCCTGTGAGTATATGTCCACATAAATTTCTCAATATATCTCGCGGCGTTGTATCTGAACCTGACATGTTGTACACCTCTGAAGTAAAAATAATTGATGTATTTTCTGATCAGGGTGTGATTTATGTTAAAAGAATAAAATAATTAAAAGGGATGAAACAACTGTACCAACTAAACATGTAATTTTAGCATTCAATAGCCCTAAACTACCTACAACTATAAAAGCTGGTTATTTAAACTGTAAAATAAGCCCTTATATTCCGAATCCTTTGCACTGTTTCAAGTGTCAAAGGTTCGGACACTCACAAACTGCCAGATTGAAAATAAATTTATTTTTGAAAATCATTGTTATAAAATCTCAAAATTATACTTCCTTTCAATAAAACTAAAATAGTAGTTTTAAATTTGAAAATAAAAATTAAAATTAACATTTAAGTCCAGTTTATCCTTGAATGTTAGTCAGACTAGATTAGTTATTACCTTTTCATTTGGGTTTTGACAAAATTTCGAGCGTTTGCAAAAGGCGATTTTAGAACATCAGAAATAAAATTTACAGGCGAAAAAGCATCCAAAAAGGTTTTAAGAATTTTATTGGATTCTCACCTTCTGGTGGAACCTTTCCCGATGGAGTTGATGGACCAACAGTGGTGACCGAATGTAATTCGAACTCAGCAGCGAAAGGGTACCTAGTTCCCGACTATCGTAGCAGGAGGGAAATTTAGGGTAACATCCGGTTCCTCGGGCTAAGCTCGAAAAGATTCGCCCCAAATTAAGTTACCGGTCAATTCGCTGGCGCTCTACAAGAACTCGAAATCGGATTTGGAAATTTCCGGTAAGTTTTCCGGTATTTTTCCAGACGAAAGTCGTTACCACCAGCTCGCTACGGTGGCATTCAAGCATACTTTCAATTTATTAAATTTCAATATAAATATATAACAAAAATAAGAAAGAGCTTCATTTTGGAGAGGGAAATTACATTTAAAATTATAGCTGTTAAGAACAGATGACTCCTTTCGTCGTCCAGAGATGGCGCCATGAACTGCACTTTGTTTTCTTCCGGAAGCAGGTTTGATTCGGCGGGAAAATGACATTCGATTCGGATTATTCGGTTGTAATGGACGCGTCGCTGTTCTTGTGATTATGTGTTGTGAAATGTTTTTCTTTTAACGTACATGTAAAGGCATGAGTGTGTGTGTGAAGCAAATATATACATGAAAAGTCGACTTGTGAAATCATTGGTGTTATTCATTAATAATCTTCATTTATATATCTTTCATTCAGCTTTATAAGAAATACTTCCACACTTTATACGCCCAGCATGGAAAATGGCGGTAAGTCAAAATACATTCTTATACAACTCATAATTGCATTCTACATCAAACTCAAAATCTAAAGTCTCATTCTCATTCATAACAATAGCTATTATTAAAAATGGTTTAATCTCGAAGGAATGTTTTGTTGGAATTTTACGTTATTTCTTGATTGCTATATAACGTCTGCTATCAATCATGACAAAACGTTTTAGAGAAAAATATTAATAAATATTTCAATAAGTTACTCCAATTTTCGTATCTAGAGATGCTATGACAATCAACATCAAAGGTTTGGAATCAATTCTATCACTCGAAAAGCACATATGATGGAGTATTTCAAATATAGTACATTAAGAGAATGTTTTGTTCCAATTGATTTTAATTTTTTAATTTGAAAATATTTTCATAATTGCAGTACACATTTTTTTATTATTTACTGGTTTTTTTTACGTTGCAGGTTTTTTCGGCCCTGCAATATGCTTAACTGCTGTTGCATTTCTGGGTTGTAGACCCATCATCATAGTCGTATTACTGTCTCTTGCCATGGGACTGAATGGATTCGCATTTTCGGGATTCATTTGTACCCACGTTGACATGAGTCCGGATTTCGCAGGTAAGACATCTAATATGGAGAGAGAGAAGATCAGTTATCCACATCTATGTAGATGTCAGTGATGATCGTCATAACAAAAATAATTAATCTTCAGTTAGCTTCTTGGTTTAATTATGTATTACTATTTGCATTATATTTACATTTTACAAATCGTCATTAAAAATTACGTCGTTCATAATCATCTCCAACAGACACGATGGTTCTTCGTCCTTTGTTGTATCATGGCGTCGTCTTACTTCGAGTATCTCGAGACAGTATAGCTCCGATAACACTGTGCGCGCTATCAAACGTGCGGAAGAAGGTTCAGTCGATGTGTTGTGACTTGGTAATAACGACCAGCACCACATACATACTTTGGAAACGCATTGTAAAATAGAAATAGAGATGCAATACCAAACACGATGTAACCATGGAGAAATTCCAAAAAGACAATAAGATAAGGATTTTATTTTTAATATCAAACTCAATTCTAAAACATATACATTTGAACAGGGTCGATAAGCTGCTGCTCTTTACATATTTATAATAATTTTAAATCTTATACCTGCTCGTGTTGTTATCAAACACAAGAATTTGGTACAGAAGTAAAACCTTAAAGATTATATTTTAAAACATGTCACATCAAAATAAGTTGAAATTCATTTTAGACGAAAATGAAGTTTTACATGCTGGAGCTAGATTAATTAAATTGAGTGAAAATGCCAAGCATCTCATTATTTTACCAAAGAGCCTTAAATTTATCCCCTACTGTCACTTGATTATTTTCATAAATAAAACCCTTACATGTGGAATCTAATTCTCTGCTTCATATTGTAAAGTAGCAATTTAAGCCGATTACTGGTTGAAATCAGTGCAAACAAATTGTATGTAACTGTTTTACTTTGGTTTCAAAACAAGCCTATAACTAGTCGAAACGATGGACAAATGACTGATGAACAATTGACATATACGTTTCCCTTTTACCGTACCTTTTATATATCGAAAAGAACTATTATTGGTAAAATTTAAAAATAAGTACAAGGTATTTCTAAGCAAAATTTAGTCTTTGCGTGTCTCACAGATCGTGCGATCTACAAAGAAATAGTGACTGTGAATTAACTTCAGATGTACTCATAGCTATCTTAAAGATTTTTTTCTCTCGTCATCATGAATGTACTAGATAATTTGGCACTAAATATAGATGGGAAAATTGTTAATTTTTTATCGGCTGATATCATAATTTCGGCAACAAGCTGTTGACTTTGGCAGGGGGGTTACTTGATCCACCGACCTACCGGTCTGCAGTTACGCCGTGCATGCCTTGGACGACTGAGACGAAAGGAATCCCTATTCGAGCCAGTGAGTGCTTTTATTCCTGTTCTTTGTGGCTGGCAGAAGAATGCGCCACTGCTTAACCATTATATCTCCCACAAATCTCACAATTTCATTTTGATAATTCTTATAAGTTTCGTTTAAAGAATAGTATCAGTGAATTAGCTTTGACTCTGTGAAAGAATTCATTACTTTTAGTGCTTAAGGTATCCGACTACCCTAAAATTATGAATTTTGCCCAAAATTGACAAATTTTTCTTATGATTTTATTTTATAGGCCCTCTTATTAGCTTTTTTAAAAATACCAAGTTCTTTATTTTCCGTTCGCTAGAACAAACACTACAAGTGTTTTAGTAAAAGCAGATATCATTACTTTAAGTAAGATATATGCTATACTTTAAAACGCGTTTTACTCAAAATGTGTTGTTTTTTTAAACTCAAACGGGGCCAGCGATTGCTAAAAAAGTTTTGAAAATATTAGCTGAAATTTTGTTTGTGTATGTTCTGTATAATAGTAGAAGTGTTTTAAATTTCAGATTTGTCAATCACTCTTTTTTTACAAAATTTACAGCCCTTTATGTGAAAATAATCGGTGTTTTCTTGAGTAATTTCATATAATAGCAAAGATAAAGTGCTCTAGTTTTTGTAAAAATTAAAATATCTCTGAATATGAAAGATTTCGATACATAAATAGTGCTAATTTTAAGTGTCTTAGCTTTTTCCACAAAATTTTCTTTCGGAAAATTTAATTCACTCCAATTATGTAAATAAAGGAATTTATAACAAAGTTTTATATATTAAGTTATCTTCGTATTGTATGATAGTGATTATTATTCTGAAAAGATACAGTTTGTAAATGATAGTGTGGTTCATTAAATACTAAGGACTAAAAAAATAAGTTTGTGCTCTTATTATTATTATCAAACCTTTCTTTTATAGGGACTTTGTATGGATTTACAAATTGCTTTTCCAATTTTACTGGTTTCATGGTTCCCGCTTTTGTTGGATGGATCATTGAAGATGGTGTAAGGTTTTAATTCTTGCAAAATCATTTCTAATATTCAACTGGTTCCCAGTTGAATTATATTTAAATGCTTTAGGCTTGTAAGAGATCTTTATATACACTCATGTCCATAAATTAAGGATAATTCAGAATCACGCAGAAATTGAACTCTAAAATAAAAATTTCACCTGTACAGATGTGTATCACACACATCTTGAAGAAGAATACGCAAATTGCAGGAAACCACCAGATGGCGCGGATAGTACGTCACAATGACGAGAGTGTATAAAGGAATGGTGGCAAAGAAGTAAAATTGTTCACAAGCGCTTTAAAAGTCTTTCAGTGCAATAACCGCATAGTTATGGCACAAAGGAAGCATTTGGATGATTTTTTACGTGGCAGAATTATCGGACGATTGGAATGTGGACGTACGCAGACTGGAAGTATCCGAGGAACTTGGAATCACCCAGAGTGTCATCTCCAGACTTTGACAACGATTCAAACATGATGGTATAGTGAGTAGATGTTACAGCACAGGTCGACCCCGAGTTACAACGCCGATTGAGGACCGGTATTTGGCAGTTACTGCCCAAAGAAACAGACGGAGCACAGCATCAGACCTATCTCGTCAGCTCTCTTCAGCTAGTTTCAAGGCAGACCGTGTACAGACGCTTAGGGAACATTTGTCTATATGCTCGTAGGCCTGTTAAATGTGTTCCCCTAATCGCAACACACTGTCGCCTGCGATTAACCTGGAGTAGAGAGCATGCATTGTGGACACCGCAACAGTGGTGCTGTGTGATATTTTCCGACGAGTCCAGGTTTAGTTTGCAGTCTGATTCTCGCCGGACTTTCATATGGAGAGCGCCAGGTACTCGTTACCACCAAGAGAACACCATTGAACGACACCGTTACGGTGGTGCAGGATGGCTCGTTTGGGGAGGAATTATTCTTGGTTCCAAAACTGACCTGAATGTTCAGAGTGTAACGATGACTGGCACTCTATCGGATGTCATTCTGGAACAACATGTACGTTTGTTTCGGGGCCATGGGTGCTGAATTTCTTTGATGACAACCCCGTCCTCACCGTGCAAACATGTAGACAATGCCTTCAATCGGAGGATATCACCGTATGGATGGCCAGCATACTCACGGACTTGAATCCAATAGAGCATTGTGGATATGCTTGCGACGAATGCAGTCCGTCAACCCCCCACCTGTCTACCGAACTTCGGAGGCATGCTTGATGAGTGGTGTAATATTCCCCAAGATCAGATTGATAATTTGATACTCAGCATGCGTAGGCGTTGTAAGGCCTGTATTGCATCGTCCGGGAGACATACTCCGTATTAACCATCATACTAACCATGTTATATACTGTTTTTTGTAAATAGGTTCTTTTTTGAAATTTGCTCCAGGGAGTAAAAATCGCAATTTTTATAAATTATGTCAAACATATAGCATATTTTTTGCTCTTTACCTTTTGTTTAATAAATAGACTTTACAAGTATGTCAAATTTGTTTTGCTTCTGTCTCTTTCTTTGCCTGAACTTTATTATCCTTAATTTATGGACATGTATTTCTACATTAATTATTTTTATATAAGACAAAAAATAAAGGAGTTATCGTTTTATTATAATTATCTATATAATGTCTTTTCTGAAAAGAAATAGGCTTTTTACTTTGTCGTATACAAATAATGGTCATTACATTAGGACCACCTGTTTAGTATGAAGTAAAACAACTTTTTCCATTGAAAATCACCAACACTCGGCAAATCGTTGACTCGACAAGGTGCTCATAAATAGACTGAAGTATTTTGTACCAAGCACTCATGAACTAGTCCTGCAATTTCCACACTTTGTGAGATAATACAGTGGCAATATTAATTCGGTTTTCGTGACGCGACCGCCAATTTGTGATTGGATTCATGGAACGTAAGTTCGGGCACCAAGGCATGACATGAAACTCATCAAAATGTTCCTCGAATCACTCCCTTAAGAATCGGCTCTTGTGGTATGATGCATGAGCCTGTTGGTAAACTCCATCTAACAATGGAACATTAATATCACGCAGAGCTTCACCTAATCTGCAATGAAGTTCCTACACTTCGGGGATTGTTCTATGGAAATAAATGATCCTAATGTGATCAATGAAGACATCGCATAACACTGCTTTTAGTTGTGATAAACCAGAAAATGTGACTCATCAGAACGTCATTCTCTTATTCTAAAGTCCAATGACGTTGTACCATGGTCCACTAGAGGCTCTGTTGGTGGTGATGTGCCATCTGCGCAGATGTACGATTCAGATGCAGCTGCGTAATTTATACTCAGCAGTGTTTGATTCACAGTGTGTTGAAACAAAACATCTTGGTAGCCACTATTGTAGCTGTTTCTGATATCAACCATTGTTTACATTGGTCTTACGTAACAATCTCTACTCTAATTTGGAATCAGTGTGCCTTAATCGGCAAATCACTGGCCATCGATTTGTCGTTTCTCTATCCATAAACTACTTTCGATTAAAAACTCTCAACAACAGCATTTGTGCCGCCCAGCAAAAGTGCCGTTCCTGAGATCGATGCTTTCAGGAACCAGCCTAGTGGTGTACTCAAGGAGAGGGGGAGTTTGGGGATTCAACCCCTCACCACCCTATACATCAATTGATTTTTCATTTCCTACTACTAGTTCACTCTCTCCCTATTTCTATTTTTATAGGTGTATTTTATCTTATTCAGATTTTAATTGTTAATAAAATACTTTCTATCCATCTATTCAAGTTCAAATACATTTTTTAAACTTGTAGTGAATGGCATTTGATGTTAATACACAGTTTTTTTCAAATATTAATTCAGTAATTAAATTTCATTTTTTAATTTTAAATTTATTCTGCGTTATTTCTGATGAAGTTACAATTATTTACAACAGATGGCGCCAGTACGTTTATCTAACGAAGTAGGTATTGACTTAAAAAATTTTTTATTTTACATGTTAACATGTAGATACCCAGCTCTTTCATCTGCCAGATTTTAAGAATATAACTTCTTCTCCTCTAACAATGTACTTGTAGTATGTGTACACCGTGTCTGAACAGTGATGTTTTGTCCTTTATCGAAATGTGATAAATCAGTTGCTTTGCCCATTCTGTCGCTAAGCTCTGTACGAGCGAAGAGGCACTTTATATACTCCAACATCAGCTGCTCCTGCACCGCTATTTTGACTCTGTGCAAACTTATTTCTCTAGATGAGGAGTGGTCGTAACATATAATATCTCTTGGGTGTAGATTTAAAAGGTCCGAAATGAATATTTTTAATATTTTCGTTTTGCTAATCAAAATAACCATTAATGCAAATAACATCTCCTTGTATATTGTAAATGTTCTTAACATTTAAGCATCTGTCTTCTCGAGAAATAGTTGGGTTAGTTGTTGGGTTAGGGTTAGTTCTAACATCATATATCAAATTTCAAAATATATTTTTAAAATTTTCCTTATATTACAAAATGTTGCTTTTTACATTGGGGGTTGGTTTGTAGATTTAAGCGTCTTGGGTAAGCTCATTCCCCTTCGACATTTCCCGTAGAGTCCTCGTGTTGTTTTTGAGTGTAACGTTAGTAAGTAATCAATCAATCAAATCAATTAAGCCGAGATTTTAATATTATTGACTCTATATACTGTTCTTTTATATTCATACTATTATAAAAAGACTGAGCCATATTAATATACTCTGTTAGAAAATAACTCAGTTAAATTAACTGTTATAGTACTTTATCTAGAAAATAAATATAAAACGTTTTTAATTTCAGCAAACAGTGAGGAATTGGGGAATCGTTTTTGTCACTGCAGCAGTGATTCTTCTCATCACTGGCGTCATTTACGACATCTTTTGCTCAGCAGAATCACAGCCTTGGGGAGTGAGAGAAATTGAGTACCCACTTGAAAAGAAACCGCTTGATAAAGAAGATGGACCAAGTCGCTACAATCCTAACATGTGCTCATCAAAAATATAATAGTCATCCACATCATCTACGTTTCATGTTTAACCAAAACTTTTCATTTGTATAAAGTTGTAACCCTACCTCTACCCTGAGACCCTGCTAAAGGTGTGGGAGTAAGTGAAGGACGACTCGACATGATAATTTCTAATTATTTATTCAGCACACTAATTAACTCAATCACAAATCAATTAATCAGATTAGAAGAGATGTTTCCAACTAGAGCAGAGGTTAAGTGACGAGAGTCGCGTATTCGGAGAATACTTCTAATAAATTGATTCACTTTTATTCTACTTTAATATTGGCTCTAAGTGTAGTTATGTGACTAATTTGTCACTTAAATCACTTTAATACTTTAAATATCAAACGCGCTATAAATATGACTAATACCTGAACTGTAGATAGCCTTCTTATCTTCTACTTCGTAATGTTTCAATTTCTTGGTAACTTCAATTAAATAACAATTTTCCTCTATATAACTATCTATCTCTTTATAACTCTAACTATCTATCTCTCTTCGGTCATACTGACTTACTAACTCTTTTCCATCTATCTCTCCAACTTATATCTGTCTTTATCTATAACTCCAAGCAAGCAAACCTGAACTATATATAATAGACTTAATCTGCATATCATGGTTTCTTCTTCAGAAAAGGGTCGTTGATTTTCATTGACCAAAAGATTTCCCAAGAGGGTTAATAAAAAGACGCGCATAGATCCATCACGAAGAAAAATAGCATTTCATTGAGTGTAATATCAAGTTTGCATTATAGTTGGGAAGAATTAATATCTAATTTTTTTTTGTTGAATTAGTGAACCAATTAGGTCCAGTGGCCGAGAGATAGCGTATCGAGCTCTCACATCACAGGTTCAGGGTTCTATCCTCTAGCTGGGCAAGGTCGACTCAACCTTTCCTCCCTTCAGTGGGTCGATAAATGAGAATTAAGCTTGCTTGGAAGCTAAACACTGGGGGTTTCGCTTCGGGTTGACCACCTGATCGGGACATCTGCTCATGCACCTCAGCCCCCAATGATCACGTATACTGAGATGGGCACAGTAGCCTTGGCCCTAATGGACTGCTGCGTCACGAGTTTAATTTTTAGTGAACCAATTGCCAAAAATTAAGATTAACGATTTTAAAAAATGTTATACCTTCAATTCAGTAAATCATAATATCTCAATTTTTTTAAGCCAAATAGATAGAATATTGAACTAATGCAAATTTATAAAACGAAATTAACGAACAATTGTCCCTATTTGATGACATTGGAAAACCAAATTCAATTTCAAGATGCTGTGAAAATGAATTTCTCAAGTGTATAATGTTTATAATTGAATTTGGATAACTTTACATATCTGAAACTTTTCAATTCAAAATGCGAATTGTCGGAAGAATAACCAGAAATTCAGAAAAGTAGTTGAAGGAATTTTCAAATATGAATGAAATATATTTTCAGAAGAAAAGTCGCCCATTTTTTTTCAGTATATAAATCTAATTATGAAACTAATTAACTTCTACAGAAATTTAATTTTATTTCTATAATGAAAAATAATTAAAGGTAAGGCATTCAGTAAGCTATATTGAGTATAGAATGAGAAAAGAATTCCAAGAGAAGATGCCAATCAAGAAGCAATACAGATTTTTTTTTATTTTACAATTCATTGTTTTTCTCATATAGTAATTAATTACGCCTATTTATATTTTAGAACCTCATTTAACTAAACATCTTATTGTTTTCATTACATATTAACTGTGAGTGTTTAAATAAGAAAATGCACATAATAACAAAAAAGGAGCACAAACATTACGCACATGATTTTTTTTTTACGTTCACGAGAAAAAAATTGTGGTATATAATTGTGTGGCTATTAATTGATAACAAATTTTTTATCTAGTATTTTAATATCTGAAATCAATCGTGTATCGTCAAAAAATCGGATTTCACTTTGATGAATATGAATAGTGACGGTCTGAACATTGAGAAATGTTGATATCTTTTAAGAATTGTTGCTTATCTTTTATTTGTATTTTGTTTCATATAAATTGTATATCTTTCAAATAAAGTATTGATAAAAAATTACTCTTTTCCTTCTTTTTTTTTATTAACTTATCACATTGTTTCGTATCGAAATGTGGACGCAGTAGCCTAATGGCCAAAGTAAGGGACTCGTGGCCGGCTTGACGTGAGTTCGAGTCCAGTGCCTCTGAAGACGCGCCGTGTTGGGGAGCGATGCAAATTAAATCTGTCAAGAGCTGAGAGCTTAAACGACATCCCTTTGGTTTTAAATCATTTAAGAGGCTTATATTACATTAAGTATTAAAGTAACATTTCGGGTCTTTCTTGAAAAGACAATTATAATAATTTCACATAAAAAATATATTTTTAGAGTACTGTATCTATATAAAACCATAGAATAAAAATTATAATAAAATTAATATTTATAACTAGTTTCAGTAAATGGCATTTTTAATCTGATTAATTAAATTATTGGACAACTTATATAACACGAATGGTGTTATTTTTTGAGTAATTATTCCTATTTTTTCATCTCTTGACAACATCACGAATTTGTTTTCAAAAAATTGCCAAAATTACAAGCTTTAGGATTTTATCTACAATATAATTATATATATGTTTATATAGGTTAAAAGAATACAAATTAAAAAAAACTTTAACTATCAGCTTCCTTTCGCGGACACCTTTTTTAAGAAGTTAGGCTTAAATAATAATTATAAAAAGTTAAAAAGCATTGACAAAACTTTTATGGGAAAGTATTAGGTTATGCATTTCGATTATTTAAGAATGTCTCAATATTTCATTATGTATGCACTATATATCACTCTATAACAAAAAAGACGACGCACGAAGAACGAGTTCCCCGATAGAGACAAAAATTGGTTGGCAAGAAAATTATGTACAAAATAGAAAATGATTCAAAATTTCAAAAATATTGAATGATTTATTTCAGAGTTACATAGTTACACAAAGTAGCGAGCTCAGTAAAGTGTTGACCATCTCTAGACAGGATGCAAGCTGCCACATGGCGTGGCATAGAGTGATAAAGCACCCTGATGGTCTCCTGTGGTTTTCTTGCCAAATTTGCACCAATTGTCAAGCCATGTCATCAGCATTCCCTGTAGATGCAGTCGCCTCCCCCCCCCCATTTCCCAGATATGTTGATTGGAGAAGATCTCTGGCAATCTGGCTGGCCAAGGAAGTGTTTGACAAGCTGTGAGACAGTTCATAGCAGTACGTGCCGTATGTGGTCTGGCATTATCTTGCTGAAAAATAAGGCCGGTACTGGCCGGTACCAAAGACGGTACCAATTGTTCCTAGAATGTCGTCGACGTACCGCTGTGCGATAAGTGTGCGTCTAATGACGACCAAAGGAAATGACGCACCAGATCATAACTTCTGGTTGAAAGCCTGTGTGGCGTGCAATAGTGAAAGCAGGATTGGCACGTTACCCTGGGCGTCTCCAGACACGTCTTCGGTGATCTTCAAGACACAGTTGGAAGCTGGATTCGTCGCTAAACACTATATATCCCAGTCAGCATGTTCCAATGGGATCGGGCCAAGTACCACTATAATCTGGCTCGACAGTGTGCAGGTGTGAGGCAGGTGGTGTAGAGGGCAGTACGAACGTAAATTTCGCTCTATCAGCCGTCTGTGAACTGTGAAAAGGTTATGGTGGACACTCGTGTGCGAGTCGCACGTCTAATGGTAGATAACGATGAATCTGGCGCTGTAACAGCTGATCTGACAATCAATCTGTCCTCCGGATCTAGTGTGGCCTTAGGTCGACCACTACCATTATGATGCTGAAATTTGCCGTTGTCCTGCTATTCTTGTCCGCATCTTTTAATGGCCGCATCGCTTCGATCCGCATGACAAGTGATTTTCCGATTTGCCCAGTCTGCCTCTTTCTATCCAATGATATGATCTCTTTCACACTCTGACAGTTGCTCGTAATGAGCTCGAATCCTGCGGAGAGGCATTCTTTCAGTCGTTGAAAGGTATCCTAAATTGCAATGCAACAGAAATTTTGACCATCAGATTGACAGTCGTTTCTTATAGACACATTCTGAATTTCTGAATGCGCAGTATCGATGCGCTGTAGCTCCCACTATTCATTCATTGGACATCAAATTTTAATCATTGCATGTTCGGTACAAATGTCTTTGCATACGAAATTCATTACAATTGGGCAACTCCGTATGGTGCGTCGATTTTTTTTTTTTTTTGTAATAGAGTGTATGCAGAGTGTTGCGAATTCAGACAGAATTCGACAAAATTTAGAGGAATGATAGTGGCAGCATGGGACTATAA
Source organism: Trichonephila clavata (assembly GCA_019973975.1). NCBI lineage: Eukaryota > Metazoa > Arthropoda > Arachnida > Araneae > Nephilidae > Trichonephila > Trichonephila clavata. The sequence goes on from BMAO01003447.1 coordinate 21,015, forward strand.
ATTAACTTAGGACATGGGGTCTGTAAACCACGTTTAGTCGGAGTAAATATAATTGCACGTTTTCTTTGTATGAACTTATTCTCAGATCTAATCTACAGGTTTTTGCCGAATTCGATCGACAAAATCAGAGGGTTGATATTAGAAGCAGGGGATGACAAATAAGCTTACAATATGGGGTCGCAAACCCTGTTTAGCTGGAATAATTCGCAGAAACAGTTATAAAGAGTGTGATATATAGCAAAATGAAAGGACATAAGAAGTGAGAAATACATTTGCTAAACTTTAAATCAAGTTTATATATGAACAATTTTTCACAGCTCAACGTCAAAAATGCCACAATGAATGTTACAGGAATTGATCGAAGTTGTGGTCGCGTAGGTTAAAGTACAGCTGACACAACAGACGAATGATTGTCGGTATCGTTCGAACAAATCTGGTGTGCTGACGGTGTCAGCTAAAGCGACGACGATCTGTACAGTAAGATCCTCCAATGTAGCCACCAGTGTCTCATACACAAGCAATTTCAGGAGGTCCCAGGAAGAAATCCAAGGGATGGAGACCCATTAACTTGGCCACTACGTCCAGTCTGTCTCCCGGAATCTGTAGCATGGAAGTGATTATCCGCGCAATCGAAAGAATATGTGCAAGGTTATCAATACACAAAACCACACGTTTTAGTGAGCAGTGACTTGTACTCCTTGCAGCAACTCTGGAAGGACGTGCTGTAGACTTCGGTATTTTCCACCACTGAGGCGTTCGGACAGTTTATGTATGTAACGCATTCCTGGCCACTCCCCTGATCTGGATCATCGTCCTCCCGACGGCTACATTTATTACGATTTTCCTCGACTAAACGTAATTTGCGATCCCATGTTCTGTGTTGATTTGCCGTCCCCATGCTACTTACTATGAGGGTCACTCTTAATTTTTGAGGTACTCCTGGTTTTTAAAGTTACAAATTTTAGAACTGTTTAACAGTAGTATCACTTTTGTAGAAGAATTTTTCACTGACTAAATGCCTCAAACTATTCATTTCTTGGAATTGATGAAAAAAATGCATTTATGTGCCACATCAATCTCTTCTTCTGAATGAAACGACGTCCACTAAGCTCTTTTTTAGATTAAAAATTAACCAAAAGTCACACATATAGCTATATCCGGAGAATAATGTGGATGTTCTGTCACTTTAATTTGTTTTTGCTTAAGAAAATCAGCTGTTAATCTGGCTGTGTGGGAATATGCTTTCTCATGGTGAAGCATTAGTTCCCAAACATGAACTTCTTGGAGAATTTCTGGAAGACATTTAGTGGTATCAGTTTGCTGTCTTGTGTCCTTTCAACTTGATGGCATTGACCAATCCCGTTCTTCTGAAAAAAATTGCATACTTTACTTTTTTCATTGCTCGTTGTCTTTTCACCATTGTAGAAGTGGGATCATCTTCAAAAACCCATACTTTGCTTTCTTGACATGTTGGAACATCAAAATGTACGTTTCGTCACCCGTTAAAATTTTAGAAATGATGCCAATGCCACCCTCATTTAGCAATTTAAGGGTTTCTTTACTGATTTTGACACGCTGCTCTTTTTGGTGCTCAGTTAGATTATGGGGAACCCAACGGCAAACTACTTTCTTCATATGTAATTCTTCATAAATAATTTTGTATACGGTTGCGGATCCAATGTTAAGGTCCTTCTGTATCATTTGTAGATACAGCGATTTACATCCATTAACATTTTTCGTATGGTAGACACAATATCCGGGATTACTGCCGACCGCGGCTTTCCTGGTGTTTCTTCATTCTGAAGAGAATTACGCCCACTGCACAAAATTCCTTAAACCATCTGAATACAGTAGCATGACATATAGATTCATCACCAAATGCTAATTGCAGCAGTTGAAAGCATTCCTCCAGCTTTAAAATCATAAAATTATAGTACGATAATGTTCTCGCGTCAACTCAATTTTCTCTACTGTCTGAAATTTATTCTATGCTAAGTAACTTGAAAGAAGTCAGTAAAAAGTCATCTGCTGTGCTAAAATACTTTGTGTTTTCATATTAAACCACTATTTTTTTTTCTTTCAATTTTTTGTCTGCGCGTATCTCAAAAATTTCAGTTACCCTCATATTACCCCTCTTAATTTGTCAGTCGAATTTGGCAACACCCTGTATTTTATAAAATTCAAAACAAGAAATAAAATACAAAGCATTAAGTTTCCTATTTTTTTAACAGCCCTAAATGGGTGGTGAAAAGTAAGTAAAAAAAGGCATATTAAAAATGAAAATTAATTTTATCCAATTTACTAAATGAGTTTCTTTTCTAAAATCCATCTTAATTCCAAAAATATTTTTTATATATCTTTACTAAAAATAAATTACCCATTTAAGGGTTAAAATATTCGAAAAATAAATTTAAGTAAAAACGAATTCAAACAAAGCAAAAAATTGTATATTTAATTATAAAAGCCATCAGTGTTGCAATAAAGCTCAGACATCTTAGAAAAATTCTTATAATTGTGCATGATTTCCCTTGGGGGGGAGGAATGAAAGACAGTTAGTTCTGTCGTTCAAGATTTGAAATCCTCAGAATTTTCCTTAAAAAAATAAAACAGTTTTAACAAGTTTTAAGACAAATGAAATACGCAAACAATTTTTATAAAAAAAAAAAAAGATTTTTTTTTTAAACAGCAGATTTAAATGAGAAAAACGTCAGAAAATGTTCAAAATTGTCCCAATAAAAAACATTAAAGCAAATAAATAAACATTAAACAAAATCTCAATTTTTGAACACAAATTAAAGATTTCTAAACCTCAGCTGAACCGTACAGGCGCCGAAAAACCCAAATCCGTTTCATTATATCCCCTGTAAAATATTACCGAACATATTTTGGCATTGCATTTATATGTTGAATAAATAACGCTATACTTTTATAAAATTTGGTATTGTTAAAATTATTTTTGTATTTTCTTTTAATTCAAGGGTATTGAAATAACGTGATTTTTGACGGAAACCGAATTAGTGATTATCACTTGTGTACTATAATGAAATTTGATTTTTTAATGTATGAATGACGAAATGTAGAAAATGCACTACAATAGATTTTTTAACAACAATAACATATATTTCATACAAAAATATACCAAAGCTGTCATAAATTTTGCAAATGTAACAAGCGAAAAAAAAAATTTTAATTAAAAAGAATAAAGCAAACATTTTATAAAAAAATTAGTTGTTTTTTTCCCTTTAATATCTTTTAGTTCCCATCTTATGAAAGAAATATTCTGAAATTCTAAATAACTATTTTCAGTTTTAAAAAAAGATTACCAATTTTTTTTCTCGAAAATGTAAGACTAAAAACAATGAAAATACTAAAAAAAAAAATGATTTACGACAGGTTTCTTAAAATTAAAAACATATTTATTTTTTTTAACAAAAAGCAGCAAATACATGGCGCCATCTCGGATGTGTTTCGTAAACTATTATAGATTTTTAGTTGTTACTAGCTGTTACCCGCCCGCTTCGCTGGGAATTTCATGATTTTTATAAATTTTTACTGCTTATATATATGTATAAATTATTGATATCTAAGTCCTGCATTAAGAATTCGATTGTATTGAAAAATATACTTATACCTGTAACTGTCGCCTGTTGATAAAAAAAGGGGCAGAACTCATCTAATTTGTGTTTTCTAAAAATCTCTAAAATTGAAGCATAAAATTCGTAACCCAAAAACCAAGTGGATTCCCGCAAAACCAATTTTCGGTGGATCTCTACTCCGTAAATTGAACATGCAAGCCAAATTTCAAGTCTAAATCTAACAGAAAAAAAAAGTTTTACTATCAATATCCCCGTAATCCCGTTGAGAGCCGTTTTCCAAAATAACCGCTCTTAGCGGATTTCAACTCAACAAAAGAAAAATGCAAACCAAATTTCATTATTATAGTCCTTGTAGCTCGAAAAAAGTAATTTTTTTTGTCAATACGTCCCAGTAATCCCCTGCACCCCCCCCCCAGAACTTGATTTGCTTAAAATACATTCTTAGTGGATCCCTATTCAACAAAAGAAACATGCTTAACAAATTTCAAGTATATGGGTCTAACAATTAAAAACAGGAATTTTTTTCTGTAACTCCTCTGACCCCTCGCAACCCTCCTTGGGGGTCAATTTTCGTTTTACTCTTTTGTTAGAGGAACTCTATTCCATGAAAGGAACATGCCTACCAATTTTCAAGCAGGATGATCAAATAGTTTAAAATGGAAATATTTATCGATTACGCCTCTTAATCTCCCGAAATTAAACTTGTAGTTCATATTCGCGAAACCCATTTTTAGCGGTTCTCTACTTTACGAAAGGAAACTGCTTATCAAATGTCAAGACTGTACGTCTAATAGTTTAAAAATGGGATAATTATCTATAACGCCACTTGAGCCCCCGCAACGCCACATTAAAGAAAAACTCACAATTAAGAAATTAAGAACAATTTGAATTAAGAAAAACGAGAGGTAGAAAAATGAAAGACATACTTGAAAAATATTATTCTTCGATTACAATATAAATATTAAGCAAATAATAACTATTGTTAAATGTGACTAAAAATGTAAATAAAAAAAAAGAGAAAGGATTAAACTAACCGTAAAACTTATCAATTTTTTGTTTCTTGCATTGATTTTTGCTTATGAAGCCTTGATTTATTATTTTTTAAAAGTGCATCCGAAACAGCCGATGCTCTACTTAACTGATCAGTGAGATAACTATCATAAAAAAAAATATGGCACGTGTCAGCGAATTATGATGTGCGCGTAACACTTTATGTCTCATGAAGAGCATCGGTCGCCAGTAACCAAAACAACGACTTCATTAGCTCAGCTTGGCGTTCAATTTGGCGTTCATCTTGGCATTCAGTTTCACGTTCACCCGTATAGTTTCCGTTCCCGTAAGAATACGGGAATAAAATATAGCCTATGTTACTCCCGTTAATGTAGCTTTCCATTAGTGAAAGAATTTTTAAAATCGCACCAGCCGTTTCCGAGATTAGCCGGAACAAACAGACAGACAGACAGACAGACAGACAGACAGACAGACAGACAAAAAATTTTAAAAATTGGTTTTTTGTTATGAGTACCGTATATACTTTTAGTGCATTAAGTAAAAAGCTGCTAATTTGAAA